>JARJDV010001566.1:0-87268 GCA_030264675.1 Anaulacaspis nigra
GGCGGCCCGGGTTCGATTCCCGGCCGATGCAAGGTTTTTGAGTTCTGGGTTCAATAAATTTCATTGTCCTACAAGTTCGTAAGAAAAAATCGAGGCTAACCTAGTCAAACCTTAATCTAACATTAATAAGTATAAGGTGAAAATGACTTTTTGTCATCGTCGTTCAATTCCTATTCCCAGTAACTTTCTCAGTGATACCTTCCCAGTGATACCTTCAGCCGTGTACAAAGAATATTGAAATTCACTTTTAAATATTTAAATTATTATAGGTTCGTGACGTACGGCATTCACTTTAAACATTTATATACTATTGCAATATATATGAACATACACAGCCGCAGAAAATTGCATAAGAGTCAGTTTTTAAGGACTTGGTCGAGTAAAATGCATAAGTGTTAGTCGGAAATGTTTGTTCTCTGAAAGAGATATCGAAATTGTTGCAATTTCATCTAACTTATTTGATCCTACAGAGTAACTGTAAAGTTACATGGGTCCCAGTTTTATCATGTTCAAACTTGTTATGTGCATGCTGTTGAAGAAGGTTTTGTTCAGTTCCGTTACTCGTCGGATAGGATAGTTCACAGTCAAAAGTGCATATCATAAGAAATTGCTTATTTCATATAGTGTTTGTGAATGTTAAAACAACTGGAGTGACTGAATTTTCCAAATTATCTGAACTTACTCAAAGGATCAACGTGGATGTAGTCAACAGGAACTCATTGGCTCATTCAAGATTAACCGGCTAACTGAAGCAATGACTTGCAATGCTAACGTCGAATAACAAAGATAAGTCAAATATTGAGGAATAAAACTTTGAGTTTGTGTTAATTCTCTATATTAGAGCTTGCTAATTCGCCACGAGCTGCATCCTTAATTGAGACACTAGTTTTCCAAGCATTATGGGCTCGTGCAAGTAGGTACACGGTCGCGTGCAGTTTTATGCAAATTCCAACCTGTCCACACAGAAATATTTTTATACCTGGATGACTATTTTAACACAGAAGACTATTATTAATTTCATATGACTACGGAAGAGAACAACATGTGGTTAATCAACCCAACTTAATTTCTGATGTACTGTAAATATGACCGTGTTGGGGCATACAACATGTACGCTATTGTATTGCTTTAGTCAGCTGTTATAAAGGAATTCGAATGACAATGCAAATCGTTACGAATAATTTCAATATGTGGTTTGACAAAATTTATTACAACCGAGTAATTAACAAATTCTGGCCAATTGTTGATCAATTGTCAGTATTAATATATAATGACCATACGGCGAATTTCGACCTATTTGAGCCTAACTCATGATGTGACATAACGACATAACGAGCCCCGTTGCGATTCCGATTCGACTCTTTGACTCGATTCGAACACAAAGTACGCTTGAGAGATTCACATAAAGTCTTATAATGATTTTTTATTTGCAAAATTATTAAAGATAAAGAAAACAAAGCCATTTGACCAGCTCTGTATACTGCTTAACTCATATTTTATCAATTAGATAAATTCGTACCCGAATTTTAGTAGAATATGCCAATACTTAAATATGTCTTGTTGTATTCATGCTCTATTTCACGCAGGTTTCCTTTTGCACTGCTTGTCATTTGAGAAGAGGTACCATACAAAAGATATTAAATTGAGTAACAAATTTATTACCTTTTATTTCATTTATATTTTTTATTTGATTTTAATCTCTTACGATTTTATTTATGATTTCATATTTATTTCAATATTGATTTTTAAGATTGATATTAAATTATCCACTAAAGTTTTGCATGTTGAAGCAGGCACTCTCAACTAAAGACGACAATTCAGTAATGTGATTATCAACAAGTAAGATACCATAGCACAACGACATTAACCCAATGTTAGTTCCAATATACAGAATCTCGCAAAAATGAATTATTTCTAGTATTTTGTTCGAATTCCTTTGTTTCAAGTTTATCACGAATCTTCACATTTATCCTTAATTGAAAATTGAAGAGTCGCACCGGGTCTCTATCAACCCTTTGTCGGAAAATCAATCGAGGATTTGAAACTTTTGACCACTACCTAAAATTCAATTGGTGTGGCGTTCAGCGATAAAACCGTGAGTCCCATTTAATTCATCTGATAGTACATGCAAATTGCTTGTGGTGCATTAAAGTGATCATTCTATTCAAGTTTGATTAAGTTGCTAATGAAGTTGCCAGCGAGTCCATCGAATTAGTGACTATTATCAACTTGTATTTCCGTCCTTCTGACCGAAGATAACAATTTATAAAACCAAATAAGTAGTAGAGCCCTTTTGGCTCAAGATAATGGTCCTTAGGGCCAATAAATAGAAGAGTTCTTCTAACGCATCGTATTAGTCCTTAAGTCTAGCTTGTTATGGCACTCATCAGCTTTTGAGGTCATTGAAGTAAATGGTCAAGATAAAAGTTAGTGTAGAATTACAAATGTCAACAAGATAGCACCAGCAGACACCTACTACTTGATCTTACCTTTATTTTGAAACAATCTAATACCTGTCAAATATATTAGATTAAGTACTATTTTATGTACTTTCTTCTTTGAAATCTATACTTTAAAAACTATTAGATTACATTGTATTTCAATTACTATCTTTTAGATCTTTTCAGATTTATATATTTTGTATATTCCAAGAGAAATTAATTGTTTTCCAAAAGCTATTCTTATTAGTGTTTGTTGAAATATTATTTCATATACTTATAGATTTGCGTCGTTGATTTTATTTTTTTAGGTGTAAATACACTAAATGAAGGGTAGTTTTTACAAGACTGGTTTCAATAGAATATTAGACGTCGTAAGATGTTTTTTAATTAAGTATCATGTTGACTAATAATATTTACCAACAAATGAGAAATGATGAACATAAACTTAGTAGATGTCCAGAAGAAATAGAAATGTAATATACCAAGAAGCGTTCAGATAGCCAGATGCCCAGAAAAAAGAAGTCTGAGATCACCAATCAACAATACAGAAGTGAGTTTATGACTCAGTTCTAGACTGTGGTCAAATGTTTATATATCGCCTTCGGGCATGACGAAGAATAAAGTTCTCGCTCGTAACAGTAAATAAAATCCTTCTTATCCATTTTTAATCAACCATACATTGTAACATTTATGCACCTGAAACGTGCAATAATTTAATTCTGAATATATTTTTGCAATGCCTAATCGCGTTATATATCTTTTGAATTATATATGCATTGTATTTTGATATACCTTGTTAAATCCCGGATGGGCCCCGGTGGTGGGTTGCGTATGTTTGGATATAGCTTGTAGCTTCCCCCAGGTCACAGTTAATCGACACGTGCCAAACATGCTCGTTCCGTGTGATGAATAATGAGCCCATCATTGGGCATGCGGTTAGCTGGGATAATTATCCCATATGCCTTTATTGGTAACAATTGTCTATGTATGCCAAATGTGAGGGTATCAAGGGATATCGTATTATCAAAGGATATCGTGTAGGATGTGTGAATATTTCTTAATATGCATGTACTTCGTTTTCTGGTTCAAAATTAGTAGTGCGTTGCGTGCGTTTACTCCGTAAATATGGTATTAGGTCAAGTCTTTTAGGAATTTATTATTGTTCGTAACTTGTACTCTCTCTCTACAAGATTTAGATAAAAGTGTTTTTAATTAAATACTTAAACTTAAATTCGTAATGTGTGTAATGGTTGTGCCATATCACCGCGACATGTGCTTTTATATTTGCTTCGCATTTAAACCTAATTGCAAAACAGAATTATTAACTCGACCCAGGGATACTAATGTTGCATATTCATAAGGGTAAGTCCGGATAGGCAAATCCAACTCACTAGGGTGACCAAAATATTGAAATATCGCCAATATTTTGGTTATTAAATATTTGTATAGGTATAACTTACAAATTAAGTTGATTGAAATTCTTTTTCAACACTACAAGAAGCTGTCTTGAGTGTATTTTATACCATCTATTGAAATATTTGAAACGTATGAAACGATAAGTGCAATGCAAAATTGAAATCATTTATTTATTTCTTCGTGAATAACAGTCGATAATCTCAAATAAAAAATTCAATGAAATCTATAGGACCAATAGTGAAACGAAATACAGTACTGTATTGTCAACTGCAGTAAGGTGGTGGTCGCAGTGTTTAATAATGGACCACTTCCTGCCTTTTATTCAAATGCATGCATCTTCAACGTGAGTGCCTTCTTGAATTGAATACGAGCTCTTCGTCAATACGCAGCGTACTTACGTGGAGCACGTCTCGCATATCGGAAAAAGGTGCATTGAGTACGAATCGACTTCATATTTTCCTAGCATCAATTCGTCATGAAGTACGCATGAAAAACACTATTAAGCACTTGTGTACTACTGCAATGCTGAGGGTCTGCGTTTCGAGAATATTTACGTTTTTTTCTTATCTACCTGTAGCTTACATTGCGTATTGTGCGTACTTGAATAGTAGTGGAGGTAAGTCCTACTTGCAAATACTATAGCAGGGATCAATTGTATTCGATTTACTATAGCACTACTACAGATATTTTCACGTTGGTCAAGAGTTTAATTTCAAGTGACTTCAAGTCAACTAAAAACTCGTATTTGTATCCAGAATTTTTCAAAACCCTTTTCGTAAAGAGTTCATCTTTTCAATGATGCGAAGTACTATTCAGAAAATGTAAATTTCTAGTATGCATTCATTTGTGAAATTCATTGAGTATTGCTTACAATCAAGTCGGCTTTTTAAACTGACATTCATTTCACGTTGCAAAAATTATTATGAAATAATTTGAAGGTATCCTTTGTCAGTTGTATAGTTTTTATAATTTCTGTTTCTTTTATTAAATTAATATCATCGGTTTCATGTCTTAATATAACGGATGCGTTATATTATACGATAATCTATGTTATTTTCCCGAAACGATTTATTCAAAAAAGCTTTATTAAAAAATGTTAGTCCATTGGAGGAGCCTTGTTTGTCTTGGCATTATCTTTTGGGTTGGTCTATGCGCATTTGATTTCTACCATGGTAGTATATCAAAATATCCCACCGAATTCTCTCTACCATCAATCCCAGATGAAGGTAGTATTATCTATAACTGATAAATGGATTGCAGTATTTATTTGTATTTCAGTTGTTAGAGAATCACCTATTCAAATAGCAGTTGAACAGCTGCCACCAATAACACATGAAATAATTCCCTCGCCTAGTGCATTATCCATTTGGATATACGTATTCTTCACAATCTTGGTCGCTTTAATATCAACGATTTATGCGGCTGTAAAAATGTTCATTAAATACAAGTAAGTCATAAAAGGATGTAATTAATTAAATAATGTTGATTGTGTAGTCTGTTATTTAGATGCATGCCAACGCAAAATTCGAAAATGTTTCCTCTGCCACGGGAAAGTTACGACGATTCAGTGAATATCACGCTGCCAGAACATTATGAAGAATATATGAATCCGGCATGTCATAACGTATTGGTGGTCACTACGCCCGATCTCGAATTACGACCAACACTACAACCCTTATCGGGGCGCCCTTCCCTGCCAGCAGTGCTGCCACTCAACCATCTAAAGTCGAACACCAAGGATGAAGTTGTAGAAACGTTGGCATCCTGGAAAGAATTGGCTGCGTTGAACAAACGCGTCGAATTACTCACTGACGAAAAACGTCAACTTACCACAGCACTCGCGCAATCTGAAAAAGAGAACCGAATGATCCAGCAAAAGATGGTAGAAGTTCTACGCGATAAAAATACGGTACTTAGACGTTTAGAAATGGCGACACGTACAATCCGAAAGAATACGATGGAACGTCAGCCGACACTCGATAAATTAGAGGAGTCGATTCATTGCTCGAATCAATTAAAGCAGCAGTTGCAAATGATGACCAGTGCGAAAATGGAAATGGAACGCAAATTGCACAATTTGCAAATGCAATGTCACACTCTTCAGATGCAGACATCGAATGCGGCGCAGCAATCGAATTACGAATTGAAATCGCAGCCGGCGTCATCGGTATGAAAGACTTTTTATACAATAATTTTAATTTACATGAAACGAGCAAGATTTATAAGAACTATACAATTTTCGGATACAGTTCAATTTTATCATTTCTTGAATTACTATCAATAAAAGCATTCATAGATGCAAAATCATAGTCGTGTTTTTATTAACGTTTGCATCCTGTTTGTAGATGACAAGCTCGCTTGATTCGAAGCAAGAGATTGAAATAATTGAAAAGAAGTTGCAGGATCTCGAGATTAATCTCAAGAAAATGAAACGTAAAAATGCTCCGCCTGAAAGCGCCTCCGATGTAACGATAAACGAATACGAGAGCAAAGAGGAAGATGAAATTTCTGTAAGGAAGTAAATTCTATTGCTGGGGATATAATTATTTTATAATTGTTTGTATGCAGAGAGAAGAATCTCCTGCAGTGCCGCGTTTTCTTCGCCAAGTAAGCGATTCGGATTCGAAGTATATTGCTCAAGTTGAGCCTAGCATGACCAATCTATTGGCGAATAATAAGAATACGAATAGAGTACACACCAGATTGAATCACATTATGGAATCCGTACAGTAGTCGCACTAATGCTATTTTTGCTTATTGAATCTTTTAATGTGGACCTAGTAATTTTCAGATAAAATTACCCTCATCTGAATGTTCAAACTCGACTGCTTTTTCTTCAATCGTAACCTCAATAATTAATGGGAAGAGGACATCACCGATAGCATCTAATTTCAGTTTGTTTAACATTCACGGTTGTAATTCAAGCGATTTGTATCGATTGGCAAGTAATGACGATTCGGCAAATAATGATAAAACATGTCTTAATTGTCTCATCCGTGGACGTTCAATATTTACGAATTGCGATACCGGATGCAAACAATTATCTATTGAATATTTAAAGAATAAGGAGTTGCACGCAAAAACGTACAACGTTCCAAATACTATAAAATAATAATATTTAGAAGAAACATAATGTAAATGTAACAGAAAATTGAACAGTAAAATTGGAGATTATCTCCAATTTTGTAATAAATGTGATAAAGCTTTAATATCTCTATGGATCAGGTACTAATATCAACAATAATTTAATAAAAAAATTTATTTATTGAAGAGAAAATTCTATAACGAGGTGTGTGTTTTAAAAAATGTTACACAAGCGTTGTTGACACAACAAGGATGTGACAGACAAGCGCACTTGATTTTAACATTTTTAAATTTTCCCTGGTGTTGACGTACTACCGGTAACATGAATATAGAATCCTTAAAAATATTAAACATAATAATACAAAGTGATACAAAGTTGATTTAATTTCAGAGACGTTTTCGTGTAATTTCCATTTTAAACTGTAAAAGCAAGAATTTTTTAAAGCAGGAACGTGGTAGAAATTTCAATCTTTTGGTTAATTAAATTAAATTTTAATAAATTATGACTAATTGTATCTTATAAGTGATTCAAATTTTATGGAAATCACCTATCTATACTCTTTATTTAGAACCGAATATTGCTAGTGTGAGTTGTGTTAAGAATAAATCATCGTTATCATTTGATACTAACTTTAAAATACATTTGGCTGCAAATTATTTTATAAATGTGGGTTGCGTCTTATTGTTAGTTGAGAGAAATACAAATTAGCGTATTATCACGAATAATTCAGAAATTACCCGCGATATTTGAATAATTCTTCCAGCAACAAAAAGATGTTTAAATTTTTTATAACTTATTATTCAATTATTGAATTACTTTGGATAGGTTTTGTCTAATAATCTCCCAAACTCAATATTTTCTTCGTTGCGCTTAAGTTTTACTTTTTCTGATCATCTGATCATTTGCTATTAACTTTAAAATCAAGCTACATTTTGTTAAAAAATATCTTATAAATGAAGGTTAAGTCCTATCGTTAATTGATAGAAATCATATTTCCCCATTATCATGAGAAACTAGACGCGATATTTGAAATTCTTTCACTAACAAAGAGATTATGAAATTTCTTATAACTAATCATTAAACTATTGCATTTCCTTGAATAGCTGTGGTGTAAAAATCTTCATGTTCCAAATTCATGTTCTCGTTATTGCGCTTGGTAAATTTGTAAATAATTAATTTAGGTTTTACTTCTGTTCAAAGTAGACATATACTTTTTTTTGCATTTTCATTCCATTAATCAAACTTAATCACTTCATCGATTCCTTAGAAGTTGTTATACTATTATCCATCATGTTATTTATGACAATTTAAGTTCATAAAAGGTATAATTTGTGAACGCGTGACACCGAAATTGACACAAAAGCAGAAACCGAAGGAGAAGTGTGCGATAAAATGCCTCGTAAGCGTTCGATAAAAACATCGAGTGGGACACAAAAGCGTTTAGAAATCAATGAAATCGCATAGAGAATTAATGCGAAATGATTTTTATTCAATTGCTGCGAGCAGATGGACGTTACAATAACGTTTGCCACTTGTGTGCTCTGCCACCACGGTTGGGACATTCGGGGTAGTTATTGTTGCGCCTTTGATGGCATTTGTATGCGGTGCATCGGACGCTCTAACCGAAATTCGTGAAAAATGTTAGAGGAGTCAATAATGGACCAATATGCATTCAACAGTGTGCAACAAAACGTCAAAATTTGTGACTTAATGGCCGTGAAATGAACTCTAAATGGACAAGCATGGTTTTCACACGTTTCGCACCGAATGGCACTCGCCTTCAACTTCAAAAGCGCGCTTCACTCGACGTTCTGAATTAGCGTTGGTCAATTATGAACGAAGGCATCCTGCAACACACCTATTGATGCGCATAATGGCCCTTGATGTCATTCGAATTGCTCGTATGAATTATGTATCTGCTAGAAATCAATTTCGAATTGCTTAGACGTTATTTGCTGCGAAACATGTATAAAAATACAGGTAGAAAATAGGTTGAGTTCCAGCTGTTAGTCGAATAATACGAATGTATATTAATGATTAATTTAATCGGGCATATAATGAAGTGTATGTAGTAAGTGCAACCACGACACAAGCGTATTAACGAGCATAGCTACAAGGATTTGCTTAATTAATTAAGAAATTTCCCGGTTTATGACAATTAGTTCAGAACCATTTCAAGTTATGCGTATAATTTTTAAGCTCCAGTTTCTACGGAAATTTTATGTTTTGTGCCATTTCTTTTATTGACTGCTATAAAGTTTTAATTATCTTTCATTACAAATCAATAATCACCGTTGAATTATTAAAATCTATGGAGGAAAAACAGTGAAACGCAATATATTGCAACATGGGGCAAGTGTAGCCAAAAGTACATGGTAAGTGCAGCAGAATGACATTTATTTGTTAAATTGTTTGATTACCTAATTATGCTATAGCGTTACGACACTAATGGTGTTGCTAATAATAGCTTTTATTTATATTACAAAGTTTTTATCAAACATAAATTTGCATAGACTGCAACTAATTTTTAGACTTATTTTTAGTTATTCCCTCAATTGCAAAACAAACAACATATTTCTAGGCGGTAAAAAGCATTACATAATTGCCCCACTCGACCTTAATTAAAAAACCACACACATTTTTAAGGAAACGTTGCGTGATCGTTCAAAAATTTGAATTTATATCTTATTCCATCTCAGTTAAGAAATAGCGAATGATTAAGGATGAAAGGACTTAAGACAAGGATCTAAATAAATGCATAAAATATACAAACGTAAGTAAGCTATTTATTATCAGAGTTTTGAATAGATTATTTCAATATTTAATGAAGTAAATGTATTATCACAGACGTCGAAAATTTATGCGAGCAAACTTTTCGTGGCAATCGCTTTGTTCCGTGCAATTTCCATAAGAGCGAACTCCTGTTTGCACCTTTTTGCCTTGTTGACGCGCTTCAGGACGCAATCAATGCAAATCAATGCGAGAATGAAGAGAAAAGGAATGAGAAACAAGAAATTCAAGCTGCTTGCTGCCGGCGGTGCGTCCTCGTCGGCAGGAGGGAGTGCGCGTAGCGTAAAATTGCGGAAATCCTTGCCGAGTTCCGTTATTGTCACGCACACGTAGACGCCATCGTCATCGCGTGTAAAATTGTTCAAATGTAATTTACTCACGTAGATGTTGTCCTCCACGACGTGTTGCAGGAGGTCCTGGTGCGTGTCGTTAATTTTGCGGTAAAAGTTGCTGTCGTGCCGCAGGACGCAATTCGAGCGTCCATCACACTGCTTCAGCCACCAAATGCGCGGTGCCAGCGGGCTGGACACGCGACATTTTACGGCAACATTATCAAATGCGTGGACGGTGTCCGGTGCATCGACGTCGACGATGCTTGGCGGTCGAGCGCGAAATTTTAGCGGCGTGTCAAATATCAAATGTGGACGTTTTGCGCTTGCTGTTGTTGCCGCCACCTCCGCCGCCGCAACAATTTCCAGCTGGTATGCGGCAACAATGACGTCGTGTACAATGCAAAAATACCGGCCGGCATCAGCTGTCGTCACATTTCGCAAGTGCAAACGATGCAGTTGTTGTATATCACGCCATTTCATCTCGTCTGCTTTTAGTTTATCACAATTCTCGCAGTGCTAAAAATATAAAGGTAGCAATCAGCAAAATTATCCTTCAATTCTGTCAGTATGTGATTAATGGCTAATAAATTATATTTTAATCTGTTTGCATTAAAAACTTAATATTATTATTAATGTCCTCGACGCAATCAATCATTGATAATCGGTTATATGCTATCATAAATTTTGAAAAATTTAACATTAAATGTTGACAAGGTAATTTGAGTAAATTACATTTTACCTAGAAAAATGGGGTTAAATTTAGCGCGCGTCTTAATAAATCGTCTTTAAATGCATCTTTACCTAGAGACGCATTTAATTTACCTATATTCTTTGTTTAAAATTTAATAGTACTAGTATGACTTATGTTAACAATAAACGAAAATTGTAATCTGAAACTTACTTTAAAATACAAGTTTCTTAAACCCGTCTTAAATTGACATGTGTCTTATCGTTAGTTGCGTTTTTTGATCCGGGAAATACAATTTTAAAAATCTGTTACTAATAAGCACCCCAGGAACTATTGTAAATTAAATGAGGTGATACGTATTTAGTGAAATTTGCAAAGAATAACATTACGAAAAGTAGTCGAAAGTAGATCAGCTCTTTGTATTTGTTTTGATTCGGTTGTAATTTATAGTGCAAATATTATGATCGTAAATTAAACACACTATTTTTAAACTCATTAATATTTATTTAATGGGAATCTACTGGTTAGACGCACGTGCGCAGCTGTTGCCCGTGCATTCCAAATCCGTTCAAATTATATAAAAGGCAATAACTGATAAATTCATATCGCATTTAACAAAGCGTATTGATGTGATTTTTACTTTGGTACAAATACACAATTATGTTCAAACATGCAATGTGTATTATCACGCAATCAAAATACGGTAGCAACGTCAATTTCAATACCTCTATTATCAAAATTCTTTTCCTTATCGCGTATATCAGTGTTTGCACTCAAAGTAACAAGCTATCTCATAGACATGTATCACCTCAACGGACAACATTAATCATGAGTGTTTTTATTAAGTTATTACATGACACCAGACACTTGGCAATTTAAGTGTAAATTATTTAATTTGGAATCTACTTAGGTAGTTCATATGCTGTACTTACGGAAAATTTCCATTTGTGCGCATAATTATGTAAAAGTCTATCATGATCTCTGCATTTCAAATGAACATCCGCACCAACTTGCTGTTTAACAATTTTCATCGGGACCTCATCGCGAGTTATTGTTGACTCGTTAACTTGAAATTGAAACGCATTCAGTAGTACGTTTGGAGTAGTTAATTAATATCTACTTACTTTTCATCTCCTGTGTACTGCATAAATTAAATGCCAGATACAGAACAACAATGATATGCTTCATATTCTCAGGAAAATGAAAATTCACGACTAAACTGTTCTATTCACTTTTTGCGATCCATAGCTCTGCGCTCTTCGATCAACACATTCGGATATTTGAACATGTGAATTGAAGTTCTCATCCGGCACGAACGAATATCAACAACTAACTGAGAACGAGTACGTGTGCGAGCGTTGTTAATGCGTAAGTAATTTCTAATAAATCCATTTATCCGTTTAGTTTATCCAAACATTTAGACGCGAACGTCACAACAAATGGCAACCCCTCTACGTTTACAGAACGTGCATATTTATCTAGGCAGTCACTAGCTATCTCGCGCTTCCTATATTGTTTATTTTAACTTATATATTTGAATATTGCAATGTGTTGGCGTTGGTTCAAAGCTAAATTGCATTATATCCTAAAATCTAGCAGATTAGATATAACGAGAATGTTTATTTTATGTTTTTTTAAAAATTCTTTTTGTGAATTTTTTTCTTTTAGTAATTCCTTATACCTTACATGAAATAACCATTAGGATGGAAATTGCTTCTCGGCTGTTCTAAATAATTTAGTCTTATTGTTTATTAATATTCAACTCTATATTTGGGATGCACTACTACATACAGAAGTTTCGCCTGCTTTCGATGATTGTGTTTTAAGACTGATTGTATAGAAATTTATCATTTCTTCGATTCTTTAAATTCATTTTTGTTTCATATACGTAATTGATTAACTATTTTGGCATATGTTGTTATATGGCATAAACCACTTTTACAATTTTTGCAGCTTAAATTTAGTTTCACCAACGCATAGCGATATGTTGATTTGATGTAAATAAATTGATTTATAAATTATTTTAATTATGATTTTATAATATTGAATTTTGTTGAGAGAATGTGAATGTTACGTCTAATATATGCAACCCTGCCAAACCTTTTTGCTTTATGGGTTGAATATGTTACGTTCACTAGCCAAGGTCCTTGAGTCATATGTTTGACAATACCCAACAATACCGTAGTGAAAATGAACGGTACTCGTCATATGGGTCAAATAAATTCGTGTAATTCTAAAGTGCTAAAGTGTTTGAAAATAACGCAATTTTTTCTGTACACTTGGAAAGTGTGTTTAAGTGAATGTGAAAATCAAATTGGGTATCATCGCTGGTCAGGACTTTAAAGACCTCCTAGGGTAAGCTGTTTCGTCACGTATTTTGTAATTTTGCTCATACTTGTGTTATGCCAAAAAGAATTTGTATGAGAAAATGTAGTCAATTCTAGTTCTCAAAGATTATAACATTTCTAAAAATACACTCAGAAATGTTGTCATATAAAGATGTTGGCAAATAACACAATTCGACTTAGGTTAGGATTTGGGTGAACATGTTTATATTATTCCTCTCTCAGTACTGATTGCCAGCAATAACCTTTGAACTGAATCCCATAAGCGTTTATTATAGATGTGTTCATATAATTGCCACTCAGTCTTAATGCGAAATATATTACAGCAATAATTCGGGAATTATGATAAGTGATGCAAGTAAAAATATTAAAAAATGTTGGAAGGACTTGTTGCTTGGGTGCTTAACAATTACTTGGGCAAGTATGTTGAGAATCTAAACACAGCACAATTGAGCATTGCCCTGTTATCAGGTATAACTGATTTTTAGTATTTATTTAGCAATTACGTTATCTATTTGTCATAATTGTAGGGGAAGTAGAATTAGAAAATTTACCACTTAAGAGGGATGCCCTCAGGCATTTGGGCTTGCCAGTGCAAATCAAAGCTGGTTTAATTGGTAAAATTAAATTACAAATTCCAGTTAGACAAATCAAATCAGCACCATGGGTTGTACAAATTGAACAGTTGTACCTGGTTGCTACCCCTTTACCTGTGCAGGAGGTGAACTACAGTATAATTTAATTTTATTGCTTAATACTATTATTCAATGTTATTTAGTGGGATCATGAAACTGAACAGCTAATTGCACATGAAGATAAGCTTAGTGGTTTGGATGCATTAGAGGCACAATGGCGAGTTGAAAATGATACCAAAGATGCTTCAACATATTATGCATCTTCATATTCCTCATGGTTGAGTTATGGTACTGGCTTTATTTCAGATATTATAGAAAATTTGCAGGTAACTTTAAGCATTCATACAAACGTTATTATTGCTAGTAATTTTCAATGCATCCTGTAACAATCAAAGCGTTTGATTATAGTTAAAAATTCGCGATGTCCACATACGATATGAAGACAATATTAGTATTCCTAATCGAGCTGTCGCTTTTGGCATCACAATGGAGTCGTTATCGGCGCAGAGCTGTGATGAATCCTGGCAGCCCGGGTTTACTCATTGGAGTACATCACAGGCGTCTTTCAAATTACTTGAAATGCATAAATTGGCAATGTATTGGATGGATTTAGCCAATGATGATCTATTAGCCAATACAATCATGACTCAGCTCTCAGCAGCAATGAGTACAAATCAAAACAAGTTTAATCAGCAGCGTATCTTAGCACCGGTAAGTGCACAGGCAAAAATTAAGCACAATAGATCAGAGCAACCTTTACGTTCTGACGAACCACGTGTTACTTGCGATCTTGAACTGGAAGAAGTTCCAATGATACTCGTTGATTGGCAATATGATCAAATTGTTAAGTGTATCAAAGGATTGGACGATGTTCATCGGTACAGGGCTTATAGAAAGTTTCGTCCAACTTGCTCAGTTGCAGAAGATGCAAGGGCGTGGTGGTTGTATGCAATCAGTTCATTATATCCCGGAAAGCAGCCTGGGATATGTAAACCCAAAGAAACATTGGAGAGCATATTAGTTCGCTGGAAAGATAACTTGAAATATGTTAACATATATAGTAAGATTCTAATCACACCGACAATTGCACTCCCTGTCGACGAAAAAGCACTTAAAGACGATGTTGAGTGGACACGCGATTTTGAAGAGTTGAAAGCTTTACGTGAAATCGCAATGAAGCGGGTGCCGTTGCCAAATAGAACTTCGAATTGGCATCATTCGGCTGGAAGTACTACGCTAATAAGATGGTTTCCTCAGTGGATGGGTTGGTATTCAACAAGTACTGCAGAAACACAACCCGCGCAAGAACCAACGCAATTGGAAGATGAAATTTTACAAGCTTTATCTGATTCTCTTGACAATAATACACTTTTGAAACGAGATGCTGTGTTCGGGAAATTTAGTTTTAGTTTAAAAAGTGGGACCCTTAGATTATGCACGACCAATGAGAAAACCAAAGATGCGTTTACGATGCTTGAACTTGAATTTAAAAATTTAGCGTTGAATATTATGAGTAAACCTCGAACTTCATCACATATGATTGAATTATCTCTCGGCGCTGTGTACTTAATTGATAAGGTTACCACAAAAACTTCATTTCCGGTGCTTATTGGTCCACCTGGCCAAGACAGGTCTGCTGCGCTCCGTATGCGTGGTCCAAGCCCACGAACCAGTGTCACCTCGAAACCAGATGATTTCATTTTCCATATGATATATGAGAAAAAGTTGGAAGCTAATCAATACCGACTTCTCGTAAAAACAAATTCCTTGGATGTGGTATATCAACCAACCGCAATGAGATGGCTCGTTGAGTTTTTGTTCTTGCCGCATCAGCGTCGAATAACCACTGTTCAAATTGAAGCAATGAAAACTCGCACCAAGCATGAAATAATCAAAAATTGGGCGCAAATCATGGATAGCCGTGTATCTGCAAGAAAAGCATGGGAACTGCAACTTGATATTAGTGCGCCACAAATATTCTTCGTCGAGCAATTTAACGATCCTAACTCGGCGATGGCTGTGATAGATTTTGGGCGGCTTCAGCTTAGGAACAGTAATGAACAGGTAAAAGTTGCTGTTTCTACTCCTCAAGATATACAAGACAATAGCAAGATGGATGAAGATGAGGAAATGTACATGACCCCATGCTCGACTCCACCAGCTAGTGAGGAAAGTGATGACGAAACTGAACCATACCCTTCAACCAGTAAGGATGGTGACCTTGCAATGCTGGACGTGTTTCCAAATACAACTCTAAATGAATCATTGCATCAAAAGATTTATGATCGATACATTGTTGAATTAACTGACATTCAAATATTGATTGCTAGAGTTAAAGATAATTGGCGCCATGCCCATAATAAGGGTACATCTACGCTGCATGTGTTAGACCGGTTCAATATATCTTTGCAAATTGAAAGGCGCATTATACATACTTATGATCCAAATTATCCGAATTTAACATTAAACGCAAATCTTCCAAAACTCGTAGCGCATGTTAACGAGTATAAAATATCTGCGGCACGGAAACTAGCTCAAATTATCACAGCAACTGGCCTTCCGTCGCCTTTCAATTCGCCCAGCGTAAACATTGAGGAAGACATAAATGGCAATTCTGATGAAGATGATACATTAAGTGAAGAAACCAGTATGGAATTATCAAGATTGCTTATTCTTCAATTCACTGTCGATCATTTAGCTTTGGAGGTCCAAAGTCGTGGACGTAGCGTTGCAGAGTTACAAGTTTCCGGTGTTCGGTTTTGCTTTACAAAACGACCCAGTGATATTAACTTAACATTATCCGTACATAGTTTACTTCTTGTTGATGCTTTGCAAACGTTTGGACCTGATTTTGAACTGTTAATTGCTAGTCATAAACATGTGGGAATGGATTCCATGTCTGGTAGTCTGCGGGATAGTGAACCAACGTCGCCAACCTCACCAGGTAGCCCGGATCATACTAGGCCAATTGTAACATCACCGGTGGCGCTTAAAATGGCATTGAGTAGCTTAGCGACATCTCCTCCTCCAAATCAGACATGGAATAATCGAACAATATTGGATTCAGAGGCTTTAATATATTTGGACTTAATTCTTGTGTTCGGAGTTGAACCAATGCAGATTGCTACCATACAATTCAATAATCTTGACATAATTGCCAATCAGGAAACAATTGTTGAATTGATGGGCTTTGTCCGAAGGGTATTTCCGGATTTAAATTCGCAAAAGTCGTCTAATTTAAAACCAAAATTTGTTATGCCGTCTAGGATGGATTCTTCAAATGAATCTCTAGATAATGTGGATGGTGAATATAGAATCGACGATCTTGCGCCTAACATGGGAACAACTGAAATTACATTCGATTTTCATCGCTTGAATGTACTACTTCTTCGAGGTGCGTTAAAGGATCGGCAGGCATATGGTAAGAAAATATGCACAGCAACAATGTCTGATGCAAGGATTCAGGCCACTGTTTCCAAATCTGTGACAATACAAGGTTCATTGGGGGGATTGTTGGTGAATGATTTAACACCTGAGGGATATCTTCATCAACGTATTGTAAGCGTTGGAAGAGATCCACTATTAGATGTTACTCATCCCCTGTATGTAATGGCAAATCGAGCTGAAGATGAGGGCACCGCGTTTAGTTTTAAAATCGTTCGAACCCTCCAAAACAACGAAAACAGTGATGAAGCGCAAATTGTAATACGAATGGCTTCATTATGGTACACACACTCACCACATTTTGTGTTAGAATTACAATCGTGTGCGACAGAATTTAAACAGTACATGGCGAACCTTGCAAGATCAATTCGTACGGCAGCTACAGATATGGCTCTTGGTTTGGTCCATGCACGAACAGAAGCATTGGCGCAATCGATCTATATGAATTCCCGATTATCCGCGTCGCTTTATGGTAGCGCCTTATCATTTACTGATATATCTTCTCCTCGAAGGCGCCGGCGAAGTTCTAGTATGGAATATTCCTTATCCGGCTATTCGTCTGTGAAGGAAACATGTCCCCAGACTCCGTATACTCCAATGGATGAAAATGAATTTAAAATTGACATTAAATTATGTATTGATTTGGAAAGTCCGGTGCTGATTCTACCTAGAGCATCGAATTCTCCACAAGTATTTATTGCTCACTTAGGTAAAATTAGTGTAAACAATAATAGGCCCACATCCACTGATATAAATGGCCGTGATCCATATATCGAAAATTATTATATTGAGATCCGCGATATGAATTTATTCTCGCTAGATACGGAGAATCGTAGAACCCCAGGTTTAATGATGAGCCGCCCTGAAGTGTTGTATGCGTGCGATACCTTAGCAATGCCAATATTGCATGATACTATTCTGGAACTACGTATTACCCGAGAAATATTGAATAAAGAACCAATACATCAACAAAGTTTGCCTAATTTACTAATTGATGATGAATCGGATGAAGATGATAAAATTTACAACGAAACGGAAAATATTGAAGTATGGATATTATATTAAATAGTAAGAGGGTTGAATTAACATGTATGTTTGCAGATTTATGGAAATGTAGTGAATGCTTTGAAGATATCTTTAAGCCGTGCGCAATATGAACAATTATTGGATACTCTGCAGTGGTTAACAGTTTCAAGTGGACAATTTGATCTTCCAGCGTCGAAAAATACATTATCCACTTTGAGTGACATTACCGAAGAGGACACGGGCGTGACTACATTAAATATGGATCCTCAGGTTCGTGCCAAACTCTTTTCAAACGTTCCTATTTCTCGAAACTACAATGCGCCAAACAAGCAAGGCTTTGTTTCGTTGAAAATAAATTTTGAATTGCCTGATTTTACGATCGAATTGCGTGGTGATTCGCCAACCGGAGAATTGGGTTTGGTTGATCTATCATTCAGGGATTTTAATTTCATATATGATCGGGGCCATCTATATGAAACTAATATTCAAGTAAGGAATTTGAAGAATTTAGTTCATTGCTAGCGGTATTGCTAACTTTTATGTGTATCCAGGTATCCTTGAGATCAATATACATGGAGGATCTATTGCAACCTGTAAGTTCGAAACAGCGCGCAATGGTAGTTTCTTCGAATGAAGAGCTCCCTACCGGAACAAACTGCGTTTCACGTTCATGCCCTGATATTTATAGAAATACGAGCACGAATTGCCCTATAAGGGGTTCATTACCTGCTCATTTAGAGACTTCTCACGTGCTAGGAATCGGTCGGTCGCAATCTAATTATAAAGAATCGCAGCATACAAAACCTGTTAAGATGTGTCCGAATACACCACCACCAAGCCCGTCAAAGGGTAAAGCAGGAAAGAATTTGGTACTGATTTCCACATTATTAGTGGACCCTCAAGCGCCAAATTTTCATACAAATTATGATTCAGTGCACCGTTTTACGTCAATTGATTTTAACTGTTTGGATTTAGTTGTTAATGTAGAATCGTGGGTTGTCGTAATTGATTTTTTTGGAGCAACTCCATCTGAACAAATTCCAAAATATGATCGGCGTTCTCAATCAGAAACTGATGTAGCAGCACATAACGATTCAATTGAACGCACAAATATTACGGTAAAATCATTGACCATGGTTTTAGTAAGACCTGAACGAGACATAGGAAAAGCAAATATTTCAAACGTTAATGTGTCTATCACGCGGAAGAATCGTAGGAAAGAAGTTGAGGGGAAATTGGGATCCATGTCATTATTGGATTTAACGCTGCATGGTTGCATATATCGAGAACGGTTTATGACTTCGGGTGAACAAGCTCTTACATTCAAATATGTTCGACATGGGTCAGAGGAGATTACTGAATATGATTCGCAGTTGATATTAGATATGTCTTCTGTTATTTATGTTCACACGAAACGTTTTGTTGTTGAACTGCAATCATTCTTCAATCACTTTACGCAATTACAAACAGTAATGGCTGGAATTCGAGCTGCAACAAGTGGACAAACACTCAGCGATGAAATTCAACGTTTCTCGATAATTTTGACTGCACAATCTCCTGTCATTATATTACCAATGAGTTCAAAGAGTCGTCAACTTATGATTGTGGATTTGGAACATTTAAAAATTACAAATACATTTAAATATAGCGGAGACGTAGGCACGATTAGTAATCAGACCAATAGTGATGGTAATAATCGAAAATGTTTATTGGACGTCATGTATTTAGATCTTCAAAGTGTTAATTTACAAGCTGGTGAAGCAGTTACCGACCTGCATAGCAAAGAACATGTAGAATATAGTCTTGGAAATTATAGCATTCGTCGAATAGGACACTCGTTATTAACGGAAAAATGTCATTTAAAAATTCAAGTAGAAAGAAATTTGAATTCGAATATTTGTCACAATGTACCTGATATGAGTATACGTGGAGAGCTAAGCACGTTGGATGGAACTTTAGACATGACTCAATATAAGTTAATTCGAGGATTTTTGGCGCATAACTTGGGAGAAAATACCGAACATATTTTGTCATCAGTTCAACCACCATGTGTCACCGCTGAGCCAAATATAAGAGAAGTTTGGACATTATCAATGTTGCGATTGGATTTACTAAATGTTACTGTTCGATTACATCGGTCAAAAAACATTCCCGGAAAAGTAGATCCTCAGGTAGAACCACTTGCTTGCATCAATTTCATCAAGTCCCATTTAACAGTTGAAGTGTTAAGCAATATGCGACAGGATATAGATTTAATTTCTCAAGAGATATCGATTCAAGATACACGATGTGTTAACATGTCTAAGAATCCAAGCACTAGCGATGTGCGCGTAAACTTGTTCACAAATATCTTGCAACCCATCAATTTGCATTTGCGGGATGATGTTATTCAGGTTGAAGTGCATAGCAGAAAGCGACACGATCGTTCGAATTTTACGATACTTCTTAATAATATGCGTTTAATTGCGGTTTTCGATTGGTGGACTCTTGTGAAAGAATTTATCCTACAAGAAATTGAAATTGAGCCGCCGAGTCCGCAGAAAATGAGATCCAGTTATTCAGATTCGGGACGCGCTACATCTACTGCTGAAATGGATGAAATACCCTTTGAACTAAAATTAAACATTACTGATTCGGAAGTAGTGGTCTTAGAAAATGCTTCCAATATCGACACTAATGCCGTTATTTTGAAAAGTACGACGGTTATAACGTATAGATCTGCAATGGTCGATAAACCGCTTTCATGCAATTTAAACAATTGCGAAGTGTATTCGTGTGTTTTTAATAGAGGCGAGGAAACAGCTTTATCAATTATTGATCCTGTGACTTTGAATATGGAAGTAAATAAGGACCGTGTTCTTGATATACAAATGCAAGTCTTGAATGTGCGATTGTCGTATTTCGATATGACGATGTTTCTCCAAATATTAAATTCCTTACCAAACCAATTCTTTTCATCGCAGAAAAACAACAACATATCCGAGCATAATCAGAAATTGATTGATAAATTGCAAGCACTTGGATTTAATGAACGTGATTGTATAATTGCGTTAAAAGAAAGTAAAAACAAACTGGATGATGCGGCATTATGGCTGACACTACATGCTATTCCTTGCTGTGAAAGTGATAATGATTCTGGCATTTATTCCATTGAATGTAAAGCGGATAAAATTTTTCTTTGCATCATTGATGACTGCGGTGACTCGGATGTACCTCTATTGGATGTTTCGCTTTCATCATTGTATTTACGACAGGATCTTGCTGGTGTTGATGATAATACTTATAAGGGAGCATTGGAGTGTGTGTTTGCTAGCGATTACTATAATCGCGTGCTCTCAGGATGGGAGCCCATTATTGAAAAGTGGAGATGTTTAGTAACATGGGGTAAAGCTTTATCTCAGAACTTATCCAAAAGCCGATTGGAAGTATCTGTATCATCAAAACAAATATTAGATTTCACAATTACATCAACATTTATAGAATTATATAAACAAGTTCTTGAATCATGGATGCAAGACTTCTATTCTCCAATTAATAATACTACAGCGCAATTAGATAAACGGCGTTTGCCTTTTATTCCGTATGCGCTCAAGAATGAAACTGGTTTACCATTATATTATAATACGATTCTGGCTGAAGACGATAGTCGTGAGTCAATAAGGCAACGAGTGAGTGATTTGAATGACTGGCTATGCGTGCCACCCAGTGAAGAAGTGGAGTTTGCTTTTAAGTCTCATAAGAAAATTCGTCATGGCGATACACATAAAGTGCATTTGCACCAATTGGCAATAAAAATAGAGGGATATGAACCAGTTACACCCACCACTATAGATAGAGTTGGTATTTATTTTCAAGAAATAGAAGCAACCAATACAAGTTTTCCTAACATCAAACTAGATCGAATTGTCTTCGATGTTTCCTTAGCAGGTGCTGCGAAAAAGTTGGTAACTGTTCGTTCTGCATTACAACTAATCAATAAATTAACTGATACAATCGAAGTTAAATTAGAAAAGCAACATCAACAGGAAGGGAATAATTTGGTTCTAAGTAAAGTATATCAAGTTGACACAGGAAAAACGCTCTCTATTCCCATCACTCATGCATACTCAAGCATTAGTGTGAAACCACTAATTGCAAATCAGCGATTTAATTACTGCAGTCCACCGATCGAATGGGAACAAGCTTTGAAGGATGGTGGGATAATGCATGAAATTAAAAAATGCCCTTCACCCAGGCACCTCTATAGATTTTGTGCGGAAGTTAAACGTGAAAAGTATCCACCAGATCGGTATAATAAGCAACAACCAGCTCACGCAATTACATTATTACCAAATATACTCCTCGTTAATTTACTTCCCGCTGATTTACACTTTAGCATTGGAAACGTAGATGGGCGTATTAATCCTGGTTCACAAACTGCGTTATCTTGCGTGGACACGGAAAATAATGTGGAAATTAAATTAACTCTGGATAGTTTTCCTACGAGTAATGTTCTTATCGTACCGACTGGAACCACAACTTTTAGTTGTCGATTACGCATGGAAGATACAAATTCAAGAAAACTCTTTTTACAAGCGACTGTAAGTCCACACACTGAAGCGAAAGTGAAGGTTGTTATCACAGCGCCGTTTTGGATTGTTAATAAGACAGGATTACCACTAGTGTTTCGACAGCATGGAGTTTCTATTGAAGCTGCAGGTCAATTCAATGTCCATGAAGTAGCTAGAATGATATCGCCTTTATTATTTAGCTTTTCCGATCCTGGTGCGAGTAATACTTTGATAATGCGTGTTGGTACGCATGTTATATCTGATGGTATTCCGCAATGGTGTCAGAATTTTCATTTGCAACATGGTGTTCAAGTTCGAAAATTACGTGTGGGGTTACGCGATAATCGACATGATGTGGTTTTCCTGGTCGGAATAGAAGTTCGGCAAGGTCGTGGCAAATATAGAAATACCAACGTCATTACAATAACGCCTAGACTTCAACTACACAATAGAAGTTCATATGTTTTACAATTTGCCCAGCAGTATTTTACTACAAAACAGGAAGAAATGAATTATATTAAGGCAATGCCAAATGGAAATATGCCGTTTCATTGGCCGCGATTAGATCAAGATTTACTGCTTTGCGTGATGATACTTGATGTTCATGACTGCCAGTGGTCTGGTGGTCTTCGAATTGATTCTAATTATTCAATGCATGTGAATATTCGAGATGGGAATGGTCGGATGTACTTTTTGCGGTTGGAAGTGGTTCAACAAGGAGCTACATATTTTATTATATTTGCCGATGCAGACAAAATGCCACCACCGATTCGGATAGATAACTTTTCAGAAGTTGCCATTAAATTTGCACAAGCATCCTGCAGAGATACGTATAATAGTATTGCACGAGCGCACTCAAAAGTCCCATACGCTTGGGACGAGCCAACAAAGTCGCTTCTCATGAGGATAGAAGCTCCTGACGGAGTTTCTCATACATATGATATAAGCAAATTTGGCAAAGCACCGCAATTGGTTTATGAAAATTTTATTTATATAGCGTTCACGGGAACATTTAAACGGTATGCACCATTATCGAAATTAAAATGTCTATAAATTAAACAGTTACGATTTTAGAAACGGTGAATTGTCGGAAGTTGTTTCTGATATTGGAAATCACGAACTGGTTTTGGACATTGATCATAATAAGCGGGTAGTATTGGGGCGAAAAGAGCAAGGGCGACGCTCCCAGCTTTGGAGAATGACACCTTCTGGTCAGCTTCAACATGAAGGAAGTAGCCCACCATCCTTGCCTAATCAACCACGTACCCATAACATATTGGTTCTCGATATTGAGGGACCAGCACCGCAACCCAGTTTTTATACTCGTCTATCTTTAAGGCGCCCTGACCCTCGCCGAAAAAGTACTCAGACGTGGCGTTTTACTGATGATGGAAGATTATGTTGTGCACACCACAATATGTGTGTTCAAGCTCAAGATGGGTTTTTCGGATTACGACAAGGTGAGGATTTTCGCATAGCAACCTTCATTAGATGCATGAAAGTGCCGTTATTATTATTTCATTCCAGGTAACAGCTTGGCTTGCTGGCAGCCGTGTACGTATTTATTTTTATTCCATTTTGCTTTTCAAAATTATAAATAGCCGATGGCACGATTGCACGCTAATTGATGGTTGTGGGCTTATTCACGCTATTCGACCAACTTGCAATAATAGCACTTGTCTCTTATTCATTTGTATAGGGAACTCCGCTGTTTTGGGTTTACCTAGGGAGGAATGTCATCAAACAACCGATAACGGAATTCCGCTAGAGCAAGCTGTTGAAAGGCAGCGACTAAGGCCAGGAAGTGGCATTCTGGAGGTGGAAATTAGTTGCGATGGACCTACACGCGTACTAAGTATTTGGGATAGAAAGGAACGGCTAAAGGAAGGAGTCAATGGAAGAAGCACTGATTTGCTTAGCATTACATTCAAACAGAGGCCACTCTTAAGCCAATTGGTACCTGAAGATGACAACGAGTCTAAAGAATATCAACTAACATTAAGATTAGAAGGTCTTGGGATTAGTTTAGTTTCAAGGCGGCCTGCCCAAGAACTTATATATGCAAGATTTTACAATATAATTGGTGAATGTGTTTCTACTCCAAAATTCAAACGATTATGCATTAGCATTGGAGATATTCAAATTGACAATCAATTGTTTGAAGCACCAACATCCAACTTTCTCTATGTCACTCCATTGAAGGGTAAAGACGATTCCCAAGCTAAGTTACCTGCTCTCGAAATTCGCGTGGAAATGCAACCTGTTGTTAATGAAAATGCGATTATTTTTGAGGTAAGTGAGTTTAATTTTATTACCATATTTCATTGACCTGTCTTTTTAGCATTTGATAGTGCGTTTAAAGAAATTGACCGTTTTATTAGAAGAGAGATTACTTTTGAAATTATTTGAATTTATTGGTTTCAAAACTAATGACGAGGAGGTTTATCAACACCTAGAAAATGATTATGAAACTCAACGTATTGTTTCGAACGTTACCGCAGCACATACGAAACGCTATTTCTTTGGAATAATACAATTAGTACCTGATCAAATTCGGCTTAGCATGTGTACTGCTTCTAAGTTACCACCACCTCTTCAATTTATCAAACGTAAGCTGGGTTTAACTTTTATCAAGTTTGAAGACGCTGGCGTCGATTTGGAGCCTTATGTTCGATATCATTTATTCGAGACAATTCAAGTATTTGGGCATGCGGTAGTGCAACACTTCAAAGACGAATTAAAGTGGCAAGCCGGCATTATATTGGGATCGGTTGATTTTCTCGGAAATCCCTTAGGTTTCATGAACGATGTATCTGAGGGATTTTCCGGTTTGCTCTATGAAGGCAATTTGGGCGCTCTTGTAAAAAATGTAACGCATGGCATATCAAACTCTGCCGCAAAAGTAACAGAATCTATATCAGACGGTTTAGGAAAAGTTACTATGGATGAGGAGCATGAAGAGCTACGACAGAAAATACGCCAAAATGTATATGGAAGTAGCAGTGGACATTTGTTAGCGGGCATTAAAGGATTTGGAGTGGGGATGCTAGGCGGTGCTACCGGAATATTTAAACAAATGTATGACGGGGCAAGCAATGAAGGGATTCCTGGAGTATTTAGTGGATTTGGTAAAGGTATCGTTGGAGCAGTGACAAAGCCGGTTGTTGGAGTTTTAGATTTAGCATCGGAGACTGCGAGAGCAGTGCGTGATTCCAGTAGAACGTAAGAATAATCAAAAATGTACCAAATTAATTTCATATAACAAGATTTTGTTTAGTTCTAGTCGTTTAACGCCTGAACAAATGAGACCGGCTAGAACTGTGATTGGTCCAGGCGGATTACTACAATCATATAATTCAAAACAAAGCATTGGCCAACATTATTTATATTCAATGAATGGTCGCAAATACAGCGAAATACTTGTGGCGTATGAAAATCTACGTTCAGGAAGTGAGGATTTGCGGGCAATAATCACAAATTATCGAATTTGCATTGTCACATTTGCAACTTCACAATCAATAACAATCGTAATTGAATCGGCATTAAGGTTTGTACTAGATATTATTTCAGTTAAAAATAAGTGTTAATTTGTTTCTTATATAATTAGTGAACTGGAGAGCTGTAAAACTACGCAAATACCAGAACAAGGAGAAATGCGTCACTATATTGAATTAGTTGTACGCGTAAATGGAACTACAAGCTCTCAACTCGCATTGCATGATGCAGTACGACGGCCCCGAGTGCGTTGCGACTCGCATGAAGTGGCTAAATTAATTACACGCCAAATAAATTACGCTAAACGTTTATTCGACGAAAGAAAGTTAACGCTTACAAGCGATGACGTATCACCGAACGAAGACTGAACATTATCTTGTTATTAATTTTATGGGAATATAGGTGATATTTTTTATTAGTGCCTTAAGAAATAATTTTTTTTATTAATATTGCATAATTTTGTTATTACGTTTTAGGTTTGTTGCGAGAATAATTGTACATATAATGAGGACCTCGTATGTATTGTAAATACTGTAAATTATTCGCGAACCGTTTAATTGTGATCGTTTTCTTTAGGCATGAGCATATGTTAATAATCTAAAAGATTTAATTTTATATTTCAGATATATTAATATTAATCTAGTTATAGAAATTAATACTTATATTAAGGATGGTTTGAAATTTTACGAAAACACGTTAAAATCAAAGTTAATTTGAGGCTTTCGTGTGTACATCAATATTGTGGAAAGTCGAAGGTAAGTCTGAAAAACATTAAAGAAAAAGATATATACTAAGTTGAATTAAAATTACCTCATGTAGGTACAATTTCTTTATTCGCTTTTTATCGCCTGGGTGAAACTTTAGATTTAAATTACTCGCAATTGTTATGCAAATATCGGTTTGAAGATTACATCGAAATTAATGGAAAGGGTGTTTAGCTGCATCTTCAATACTTTCACAGGAGTTTGCATCTTTACGAGATAATGAAATTGTGTCTCCGTGGCTTGAAGATTCAGAGTTAGCACTCGTGCTCTTTTTCGTTATCCACACTTTAATGGCAAATTTACATTCGGATATGAATGCCTCCTTATGCGATATCTATCAAAAGGATATTATAGTGGATGAGAAATATAATTTTCCCTATTACCTTCTGATCAACCGAAACAGTATGGACATTCCAAATAAATTCAAGAATTGCAAACACCATAGCAATTGCTACCCCAACGCCAAGTACAAGAAAAACGCCACCGACATTGGTAAGTTTCAGATCTGCGGAGGAACCACCTTCATCAGAGCTCTGCAAAAGTATGTTTTCATCTTTCCTAGTCACTATATTTATTTTAGCATACATCGCACGCGCCGCCTCCATGCATATCTTTCCACCATTTCTTTTTCAGTAGACTTAATGTGCCATCTTCTTGGAATTTTAGTACCGCTGTATTAATTGCGCTTCTGTAGGGAGAATCTTCGAAGAGGTAGGTAATTAATTTTGTTATTATTTTTAATATAAATATTACGTACTAACTGGCATTGCAATACCGTATCCTTTTGAATCCATGCGGTTACCAACTTGCTTCAATTCACAGTTGCGTTCAATTTCGTATTCAATCGATGAACTCTCCATTAAAAACGCATAAAGTTGATTTTTAGTAGTCAAAACTCTTTTTACTCCATCGGCATTATTCTTTTCAAAGACACTTGGCTTGGCAGCAACCATTTGTGTCCACATACGTGCATAAGTCGAAAAATTAGATTCTTTGAAAAAAGTTTGCGTTGATCCGCCATCAACGGTTCCATATTTTATTTTTGTTTGTTTTGCTAAAGATTCTGCACTGTCTATGCTTGGGGCCATTTTATCCATTGTCAAAAACGCTGCCAAGTTAGCTGTATAAGATGAATTTATAATAAGGATAAAAAACCACCACATAGATGCAGCCATTCTTGAAGATATGCCTTTAGGTAGAATATCGCAACCTTGAGACATGGTTGATCCTAACATTAACCACAAGCAATTTTTGAGAGTCCAAGTATTTTCTAATTCCTCTGGATTCTGGTCACAAGGATGTGGATTTTCCCAATCTCCAGGGGCCATTCTAAAATATTTAATCACTACGTGATATGGCTGAAATCTTCGTACTAATACCTTGCAATCAAATATAAGACCAGAGTTATTCCAATGTATGCCGATACAATATATATCCAGACTGTTGCATCCAGGGGATCCAAAAATGCAAAAATATTTCTTTCTGATGGTTTAGATTTGCTATACAAAATGCTAACTCCTAAGGTCATAAATGGCAAACTAAAATCAACTGCTTCTCTCCTTGAATGTGTAATTGTGAGATCGCATATAGCTAAGTGCGCTCGCTGAAATATCTCAAATTATTGCAGAACGTTATTAAGCATTTTAAAATTTACCCTTTCCAACAAATCTTTAATGAGACCATTCCAAGATTTAGTTTTCTTATTATAACTGCCATAAGCATTGTCAGCAGTCAGAAAAAATTTGTAAGTAAAATTCAAATGCTTTGCAATGGCATCAATCAAGTCAATCGAATATCCTTCGTAACGAGCATTACCCTCAAGTACCTCACCTTCATATCGAGGTTTTCTAGGACTTAAATATGGCGGTCCTAGTCGTGAAGACACCATAACTGTGGTTTTTTGTAGATTTTCTACAATTTGTTGCATTTGCTCGTGAGCACTTCGCGTAAAATTCAACTCGTCCTGATTGTGAGGAGACCACATTGCTGCTTTTTCAATTCGTGTATTTATAATCTCAATAATATCGAGGGAAAAGTCAACTCGTTTTCCCCATTCGTCAAATTTAACATTTCCGGTCAAAGCATTCAAATATGGCCGCTGAAAAAATAATTATATTATATGGGAATATTGAACATTAACTACGTACGATTTTCATATATGTAGCAATTCGAAATCCACCGTCCCATTTCGTATCACCATCACATTTGAATCGTTTTGGTCGAAACGCTTGAGTAATATGTAATTCATGAAATGCAGTCATGAAAAAATTAACTGCATCGTGCATAAGTGCCGCTTCCGCAGTCACCTCATTTGGAGGAATGCTTATGAAGTTATTTTGGTGTAATTCGCCCATTTCCCAATCCCGGACAGTATTTTGCAACATTTGACTGTTTGGATCAATTATTCTTATCGTTGTAATGTTTGCAGTTGTATCGAGCGACGTATAATCAAGAGTATGCGCATCCTTCATGAAAAATATTTGTAGTAAAATGAACTCTTACACTAAGTTAACTATTTACCAATGAGGTAATTAAATAGTTGTGGAAATATTCCAATAAGTCAACTTCTTTTGCCTGTTTCAGTATTTCGATAATTTTATCATTTCGGCAATCTAAAATGATATTCGTTTCTCCTGATTGTTTAATTACTTTAAGCAACGGCCGCTGATCATCTGAGTCTTCCAATTGCCGGATTGTAACGGGTGGTGAAGTAGGTTCTGTGAGCTTCAAGACGTCTTGTAGTTTTACCAAACCCTCATTATTTTCATAAAGAATCATATAAGTTTTCCAGCCTAAATTCTTCACGACAGTTGCAAATGCAGTAGAGAAATGCTCGTGATCTGGATAAATATTTAGAGTTGTTTGCGCCACATGCGTTGTTTTGGGCCAATAATATGTTGAAACATGAGGGATTTCCAATTTAGCGGCGATTGATTTCACCATTGCTCCTACCTCTTTCGATTCTGGTCCAAATATACCGACAACTCCTTTCTGACTTGATAGAATATCGCAAACTTCAATTAAGAATCTGAATAATTAAATAATCGACGAGGAAATTTAAATAAGAGAAATCAATAAGTACCTAATTTAGATACATAAAATGAATCTTCCTTTGGAACGCGCCGTATTTCATGTTGGAATTTCACGCCTTGATTGAACATATTATATCTTTCGAGCGCATATTTGAATGCCATCTCCGCTTGGTAGTTATCATCGTGAAATAATCCAACTACCGTAACAATAATTAAACATTTTCAAACGTTAAATAAATATTTAATATACGTACGTATAATGTAGTTCTCTTTAACATCTTTCGCTATTGACACATTCAACGTGAGGAGTATTAACAGACACAAACGAAGCATTGTAGTCTATTGTAATGCGACTGCGGCTCGCGAATGCGAATGAAGAATCCGAAAACTCTCCAAAGGCAACTATATTTAAACGCGCAATGAGCGTGCACCACTCAAAAGCTGCACGATCACTTCACGACTATTTGAAGCTAAAATAAAACTTGAATCTTATTAATACGATGCTTTTGTTTGACTGCCAAATAAAACAACACAATCAAATTGTGAATATGATCAACGATGTAGTAATATTGATATTTCGATTACTTAATTGTTGAAAATATACAAAATACTATGAAAATATTATCAATAGAACATAGAAATTTTATACTATTGTCTACGTGAAAATTAACTTTTACAACACTGAACTACGATTGTGAACTCATACAAACAAGAGTTGTCTGTAGATTGCTTACGTTTCGGTGTCTATTTGTAATCGAGAGCTAGCTCCTTTTAGCATTATTGCGCCGCCAGTGCCCGAATCTTCGCATTCTGATATTGTCGATGCAGACGATGAAGATAATTCCGGTTTGACCCGCTTCTGAGTTATCCACACTTTAAACGCAAATTTAATCTCAACGATAAGTGCTTCCCAATAAGTGATCTAAAAATAATATAAAAGTTTAACAAGCAAGGATAACAGATATATAATTAACGTACGTGTTCTTCAATCGCAACGTTGCGCACATTCCACAAAAACTCCGCAATAGCTAGTAGAAACGCAATGGCAATTCCCATGCCTAATGCAATAAAAATACCGCCAACGTTTGTCATTCGCAGATCGGCACCGGAAGCCACTTCAGTGTCCTAAAAGTTTCAAGGTACGAACTTTAGTTAATAATTCATTGATGCGGCGCCCTTATGCATTCGCTGCTTTTACCTCACACGGCACTTCAATCTCGACCTTTTCTTTCCACCATCTATTTTTCAATTCACTTAATTTGCCCTCCTCCTGCAATTTTAAAACTGCGGTGCTAATGGCACTTCGATATGGTGAATCTAAAAAAATCAAGAGTTTCGAAATAGTTTTATCTAAATTTTATCGCTTACTCATTGGCATTGCAATGCCGTAACTCTTTGAATCAAGACGTCCACCGACTTGTTTGAGATCGCAATTCTTTTGGACTTCGTATTCAATCTGTGAGCTTTCCATAAGAAATGCGTACAATTGATTCTTTGTTGTGAGCACTCTTTTAACGCCATCAGCATTGGTCTTTTCAAAAACACTGGGCCTTGTTGATGCCATTTGAGTCCACATACGTGCGTAGGTTGTATAATTCGATTCCCTGAAGAAAGTTTGTGTTGATCCTCCATCGACTGTGCCATATTTAATCTTTGTTTGTTTCACTAATGCTTCAGCACTGTCGATAGTGGGTGCCATTCGATCCATGGTCAAAAAGGCTGCTAAATTTGCTGTGTAGGAGCTTGTCATAATTAATGAGAAAAACCACCACATGGAAACACCCCATCTTGTTGAAATTCCTCTAAAAAAATAAAATTTAAAGGTTATTTATTAAATATTTATTCCTTTCCTCACTTTGGGAGAATATCACAACCCTGTGTCATTATTGACCCTAACGTAATCCATAAACAATTTTTTAAATCCCAAATATTTTCGTACTCTTCAGGGCTGCTATCGCAAGGATGCGGATTTTCCCAGTCGCCAGGAGCCATTCTGAAATATATAAAATATTAAATACATTTGTATTTTAAAAATATTAACAATTACCTTGCTATAAAATATAATAACACAGATAAACCAAGAAATAATGTTGCAGTATATACCCAAACTTCTAAACCGAAAGGATCCATAAACGCAAATTTATTCGCATCCGCTTTTTTCGCCTTGCTGTAAAGTATGCTAACTCCCAACGACATGAAAGGCATGCTGAAATCAACTGCAGCTCTTCGTGCATGAGTTATTGTTAAATCACAAATTGCCAAATGTGCTTTCTACAAGTATTCATTATTAATTTATGATTTGATATTGATTTAAATATTATTACACGCTCAAGAAGATCTTTTATAAGCCCATTCCATGATTTACTTTTTTCGTCATAACTTCCGTATTTACCGTCGGCAGTTAATTCAATGCGAAAAGTAAAATTTAAATGCTTTGAAATGGAATAGATGAGATCCTTTGAGAATCCTTCGTAACGATCATTTCCGGTTAAAATTTCACCTTCCTTGGCAATAACTTCACGCAAATAGGGTGGACCAATACGTGAGGAGACAATTATTTCCGTTTTCTGTAAGTTTTCCACAATTTGCTGCATTTGTTCGGTAGAACTTCGTGTAAAGTTCAACTCTTCCGGATTGATTGGACTCCAAAGTGCGGTCGTTTCGGGTTTTCCGTTCAAAATTTCGCAAACATGTAAGGTGAAATCAATTCGTCTGCCGTGCTCGTTAAATTTTACTGGGCCGGTTATCGCATTCAACATGTGTTTGATTTTCATAAAGTTGCTGATACGAAACCCGGAATTCCATTTTCTCTTTTCATCACAACTTAAACGTTCTGTACGAATTTGTCCAGTAAGATGAAGTTGGGGCAATATAGTTGTGAAAAAGTTTACAGCATCATGCATAAGAGCTGATTCTGCCTAAAATGCATTCAGTTAGTTAACCACATCGTATTTATATATTTGACTAATTTTACTTGAACTTTCGTTGGAGATAGAGATACATATTTATTGTCATTAGCTTCTCCTTGTATCCAATCTAGTACTGCATTATTTATTTGTGGATTATTAGGATCGAATAGTCGTACTGTAGTTATATTTGCTTCCAAATCCAACGAGTTAAAAGCAAGCATGTGTGCATCCTGCAGAATCATTATCCGTTAAATATTAATACACTAACTGATTATAAAAAATTACTGACCAATGATGTAAGAAAGTAGCTATATAAATATTTCAACATGCCCACTTCATGCGCTTGCAATAAAACTTCCATTATATTTTCTGTAGCGCAGTCAAGGATAATTTGTGTCTCTCCTGAATCCTTTATAAGTTTTAGAAGTGGTCTAAAATCCATAATTCAAATTCAGTAATAGAAATTGCTAGTGAAATGTTAATTAACCTGTAATCTGCATTTGGTCCGATATCCAACTGTCTAATAAGCACTGGATCGCTTTTAGAATCAGCTAATTTCAGAACTTCGCTCAACCGAGCGAGACTTTCATTAGTTTCGTAGAGTATAGAATATGATTTCCACTGCGTGTTTCGAATAATTGTCGCATACGCTTGAGATAACAAATCGTGATCAGGAAAAATGTTCAATATAGTTGGATGTTGATAGAATGTGTTTGGTGACCATGTGACTTGTATTTGTGGAATTTCCAAGTTCGTGCACACGGATTGCACCATTGCTCCAGTAAACAACGACGGTGGGCCAAAAATAGCAGCAAGACCGTCCCCAGTGGATGTCATATTACATACTGAAAATTGAAAAACTTCACGTTGTATTCACAACAAAAATATTCATTTTGATCGAATTATTGAGCGCATCTGAACAATTTTATAGATTAGATAACATTTAATTTTTACTCCGTTAACTGCATTTAATAAATAATTTTATCAGTTAATTTAAAGTATTTAAAGAGGAAGATAGTATTTACCAATTTTGCTAGTTGTGAAGCAATCCGTGCGTGATATACGTTGAATATTTGTACGAAACTTTACTTGCGTATTGTACATATTATGTCTAGCTATAGCATATTTGAATGCCATTTCCATTTGAGAGTCCTCTTCATGAAATAATGCTCCTATCAATCAAACCAATTCTTTTATGTAAAGTTACGATTGTTACGCATTAAGTTTTACCAATTGTAAACTGCGCTTGCCGGCCGCACACTTCATAGTTAAACAATCCAAGCAATATAATAAAATAAATCGACGTGTTGATCTTGAGCAACATTGTGGTTGATGCTGAAGACGTGCTGCTACTGATTGACAACAAACATAAGCATCTGTAGCATATTTCTGGTATAAGTCCAAAAGTAATTATAAATACTTCATATAAATAGAAATCCGTAGCTAAAAATGATGAGTGCTTGATCAGCTGCGAGTTTTTCCGATCATAGACGACTGCATACAAATATTTTTTAAATAAAAAGACTGTATTAAAGTCTGCTAAAAATAGACCCATAAAATTTTAATTATTTAATCGATGTTAAAAGTTGCGAAGAGTGAAAGTTGCTAAATGCATAAATTTGAAATACTTTGCAAGCCGGTGTTTGCAGTTATCGTTTTATGGTAATTATCCTTGCAAGGATAATTGATCGTTAGACAACCAGATACACAAGGCCCTTCAAACTTCAAATATTCAAGCTGCATGTTAATGCTTTGACATTTTAATTGATGACGTTTTAATTACAAGGCTGCGTAATAAAATAAAGCAACGATGAAGTAGATGCGTTGAGTGCGTAGGCGTCATAGAGTAGAGTAGAGTAAATCGGCGTCGGCGGCGGCAGCGGTGGCGGTGGCGGTAGCGTAGGCTATCCATTCATCGTGGAATAGTGCGTTGCGGCGCACACGCGACGACGCCGACGCTCAGCGTATCAATGCGCGACGGATTATCGATTTACTACAACATCCTGAAACGTTCCGTACGACACAATCCTCATTGAGTGATGTGATACAGCAAATAGAAGGTTGCCGCGAGCGCGTTAATTTTTTCGCGAATTCCGTGCGACCAATCGAAGCCATCAATTTCATCTGGCGCAAATAACCTGATTAGTTTCGCCTTCCGCCGACCTTTGGCAGCCACACGACTCCACCAGTTGATTAGCAAATGCCACAATTAAACACGTATGTACCTAGTAAATGCTTGGCATTGACCAGCACAAATTTAATTTGCTGCCCACATCTTCCGCCGCCGCATGACCAGCCGTTAACTTATTTACTAAATCTATAGTTTAAGGACTCTGTTTGTTTCAGCAGACATCCAGCACGTTTCGTGTGTCCATGATCAGCGATGAATCGCGCGTGCGACGAGATGAGCGCAATACACTTAGATTTCTGCGACTAACAGTAAGCAAAAATGTGTCCAAAAGTGGAGGGAAGAAAGTCGTTCGTAAAACCGCCTCAATTCGATATACTGTACGTATGGATTATTAAACTTATCGGAAGGTCAGCTATTATCCTTAATTTTTTTAGATGGCTACCAAGGGCTGCTATGAGGTCGGTGGAAGGCGACCCATCCGACTGCGTTCTCGTGGTCGGCGTATCGCGTCCGAAGATGGCAATGGCAATACTCCTCGTCATGATACTCTCTCTTTGCCTTACATTCCATATGATCTATGATAGCGCACTAAACAGTTTGCAACGAACCAACCACGAACATTCACGTCCACCTATACTCCTTCTCTCGCGCAAGATGTATCCTTTGCCTACACGCAAACTACCCCAAGCAATTATTATTGGTAACCATCTAATCAATACACATTACGCAAGTAATTTTAAATTCCGTTCTTATTCTATTTTATAGGCGTACGAAAATGTGGGACGAGAGCACTTTTAGAGATGCTCTATTTACATCCGATGGTGCAAAAGGCGGCCGGCGAAGTGCATTTCTTCGATCGCGATGAAAACTATAATAATGGCTTGGAATGGTATCGGACTAAAATGCCACAATCGTATCCGGGACAAATTACGATCGAGAAAAGTCCCAGCTATTTTGTTACACCAGAAGTAAGTCTATTCAAAACTTTTTCCAAAGTTCCGGTAAAATTTTCCGTGTTAGAAAATAATACATATGTATCCAAATTTGTTTCCTCAGACAAAACATACTGAATTATTTATGCAGACATTATGTAGGACTCTTGAAAATAACCCAATTGACTACAAATTATAGCGTCATCAAATATTCGATTAGCTTCGATTATTTTTCAGCTGATTCAATTACCCAACCATACTGAAATTATATGCATTACGGTGACATTAATTCAGTTAGGTTTTGCTTCGTGGTTTTAATGACGAAATAATGGTTCATTCTAAGTTTTTTCTTTACTAACTGATCTTTTTCAGGTTCCTGAAAGAATAAAAGCAATGAATGCAAGCATAAAACTGCTGCTCATTATTCGTGAGCCTGTAACACGAGCAATATCCGACTATACGCAGTTGCGGGCACATGCCGCCACCGCATTTCCGTCGGTAACCCCGGTGCCATCGCCGAAGTCATTTGAGCAGCTAGTGCTGCACGCAAACGGCAGCATCAACGAGGCCTATAGGCCGCTCGCTATATCCATCTACCATCATTTTGTGCATCGCTGGCTGGAGACGTTTTCGCGTGATCAAATCCTCATCGTAAACGGGGATCTCCTCATCGAGGATCCGGTACCGCAGTTGCAACGCATCGAGCGCTTCCTCGGCCTGGCACCGCACATCGGCACGCAGAATTTCTACTTTAACGAAACGAAGGGCTTCTACTGCTTGCGCAACGAAACATCCGATCGTTGTCTCAAGGAAACCAAAGGCCGCCGACATCCGCGAGTTGATCCCACGATTGTCGTCAAGTTGCGACGCTACTTCGCCGAGCATAATCAAAAGTTTTACGAATTAATTGGAGAGGATTTGGGATGGCCGGAAGATTAGTAGTATCGTTGACACCGAGTGAGTATGAGATTCCATACAAACATAATTCGTATCATTTCCATCATATCATTCGCATTTTAATGCTCAACTAAATGTGAATCATTTCTTCAGTCTACAAAGTTTCGTTGTTGGTATTTTACATCTTCAACTCGTTCATACTCCAAACAGAAATATAATATCATTTGACTGAAGAACATTAATACCTGATAAAAATTATTTATTTATCGCAATACCAAAGAATACCTAATTATTAGCGCAATACGAGAAACCAAAATGTCGTACATATCTTAAATGTCGTAAACATATCAAACTTAACTGAAAAGTTATAATAGCATACTTATACATATCAAAAATGTGATTTCTATGATATACTCGTAAATCGTAATATTGATCATTATTATATTTGAAGAGAAGCGTTAAGAACTAAGCAAATAATACTGTTTGTTATTCAATGTCTACTACATATCTATAAATTCTATACATACATTCATAATTACTTCAATACATTCGATAAGAATACATTATACAATTAAATATATTCTAGAAACGTACATTGATAGCCAATAAGAATATTGTTCAATTTTATATACAGAATTTTTAACAATTTGTTATCGATGGGTAAGCTAATTAAAACGGTTAGCTCTAGGTAATTACATAAGATTAAATAAGATATCATCATATTCATTCATGAGAAACTTAAACGAACAATGCAAAAAAATAATGGAACATGAAGATTGAATATTAACACAGACATATCATAAAAATAAGCAAAAAATAATAAGTGAATTTATTTGAAGTATTTAGTTCTGTGGTTATGCAGGTTTAGTGAGAATTCTATTATCTGATTATTGATAAACAAGTTAGTTTAGTTTTAGGTAAAGTTATGCAGTACAAGAAAATTCCAAGTTCGTTTTACAACACAAATTAATTAATGTGATAACAATAGACTATAGTTCAACTCTAACAGTTATGATAATACAACGAGGAAATGACAGTCGTAAACATCATAAAATGATTTATATATCTATAATTTTTCATAATTATAGATATCCGTAATGTGTTTCCTCGTTAGTTACTTTCTAGTCAAATTAAAAACATTATTACATTAGGATTTTATGTAAGTATAAAAAGTGTTACATGAAGAATGCAATAATTTTGCACATGTTTACATCATTTCACCTTAGCAAACATATCAACTATAAGGAAACATAAGTGATATTACATGATTATGAATTTTAAGAGTTATTTAATTGACTTAGGAATGCTGTTTTGAGATTTCGATCAAAATCTAACGTTAATAGACGACAAATGGAGGAATTATATTTAAGTTTAGTGATTAATAGGGTTATTGATTATTAATTTATTATTTCAAGAAGAATTACATATACTGGGAAGCAAAGTGCCGTAGCAATTCGGACATTAAACATACTGTAGCGAAGAAAACGAGAGGAAGTAACTATTTTCCAATTGAAAACTGACAAATGAAAAACATAGCGTAAACTCCATTAAAAAACAAACAAAAAAACAAGCTTAAGAGAAATCTATGGATAATTAAATAAGAAGATGAAAATAGTTATGCTATTTGGGCATAATTTTAGATGAGACCTATTTTTTATAATGAAATGGTATAAAATACAAGTACAGAACCGAATTTTACAAAAGAATTACTAAGAGGCAAATATTGTTTTCGCATTGACTTCTACTATGCTTATTTCAATAATTAGACCTTGCGTTTAGAGTGAAACATTATTTAAAAATAATTTTGAAAATTGAAAAATATGCAATTAAAATCTGTCAATTTTTAACTAGAAAAAAGAGAAAGAGCTGCTATAAAGAACACAGTTTTCTTTTGAGATACTATCCAAAAATTATATCTATTATACATTATACTATATGAATACTTACTGAGCACTTTTGCATGTAAATATCTATATACTTAACGAAACAATGTCGGTAATATATAAGCACATCTTCAAGTATATAATATGTAATAGTACCTAACAAGAAAATAACACATGTTACACAAGAACACATTCGCATCTATCAAGTAGAAATAATTTGTTAATCGAGGCGTAATTAATACAACAAGAAAAAAATCAAACTGCTATCGATATACCGATATTGTTCTATTGTCTCTTGTCTAAGCGTAGTTGTTAATTCAAATAATTCCTATACAAAAGTTTTTGCTTTAACTTTCAATTCCATCTCAATGTTAAAAGTGAATCTATAGTGGATAAAAAATGTAATATTCGCAGAGTAATTGATTTTGCGAGTGTAAACAACCAAGTGAAGAAATATGTACCCAAAAAACGTAATACCACTTATTGCGATATTTCCATTATATATTTTCGATTAAATTTACATCTCTAAACAATTATGTCAAAATTAAATGTCAAAACATTGTACACTAAATGATAACGGTAATAATAATATACCCTATTTTGTTGAAAATTGTGTGTAGTTTTTATTTATCTGCTTTTTAGGACCATAAGACGCAATTCATGATAACATGCACCCCTAATTTTTAAGATGAATTTTAAGAAAATGTTTTTACGTATATGAACGCATTAAGACGCTTCCAATACTTGATCTTATGATCCAAAAATTCGGTAATTGCTAAGTATTTACCTAAGGGTAGCGGGTACACATCTCTGTTATCCTGGCAAGGATATGCATACGTCAAGCATGAGATCCTGCCCTATGCGAGCCTTGATTCTATCTCACCTTCCATTATTAGGAAGATTTACATATTTATCTTGAATATCTTTAAATTCCTGCACAATTTAGAATTTATTTTTAGGGATTTTAGGTAGATCTAAATTTTCATAAATACAAATAACGTATCAATCATTTATTAATTTTTAATACAAAAATATAAACATTGTACAAATATTAATTTCATTTTGTTAATCTTGTTAATAATTCGATAATTTTACATTTCTACGTCTACAAATATAAATTGATCGCTGATAATAAGGTACAATTGATTAATGGTTACACGCAGGATTTTACAAAGTTATATACAAAAAAATATGCACCCATTATGGGTTAAACAATTTCATAAAATTGTTAATAACAAAGAGATCTGCATCAGTTATAAATTCGCAATTTCGAATAGATCTACTATCGAAATTAATTGCCCACTGATCAATGACAGATGATTATTTTCTTTGGTTGCTACTAATCGAAGACTCCGTCTCAATGCGCACCTTTGCATTGCCAATCCGAAGTCCACATATATAATTATTACCTATATATTTATGCTAAACCAGCATACGAGAAAATTGCATTTACCATTCACTAAGTAATTGCGTCTAATCGGATATACAAACATGAATGATGATAAAGAGAGAAAGAGTGAGAGAGGCTAATTGTTCGGATCAATTGAAAACACATTTATCCGAACGAGATCTACATTTGAAAATCATTACGAATATCCGAGTTTTAATTGTATTAAGTAAACGTGTGCAATTTATTTACGCAACAATCGCGGCACACACATGTTTAAATACTGTTTACTCATGACTAGTTTCACATCATCTTCAAACGAATGCGATTTTGCAATTAAATTCAAACGCTATTGATAAGTTAAGTAAGAGGCACGTGTCGTTAATTTAGTAGGAGCGCTGGACCTTTCGTTGACTTCTTTCGCGAGATATTCGATAGCCGGCGCACGTCCATGTCAACATCATCCCGATCGAACGTGCTGTAGTTGTCCACCGAGTGTTTATGCGGTTTGCGCGCAATTTGCGGTTGTATAACGTTCGTGGCAGTTGAATTACCCGCGCAGAAATAGTCGCTCTGCCAGTTATCAATTTTGATTCCTAAGCGCTTGCATTCTTCCGCATACGCCGTAAGACTTTCGCAATAACAATTGCCGTTAGGGCAGTCGCACATGTCCTGCACGCACGCCGAGTAGTACTTATTGTAGCTAAGCTTCTTATGGCACTTGCTGAATAACTCCGATGCGGTCAATATTCGACAAGGTACCGCATTCGTCTTCGGCTTGGGTTTGCACTGACGCAATTGATGCGTCCTGCCAATACTGCGTGGACACTCCTTGCCAACGCACCAGGAAAATCCAAACTTCATCAATTGTGCGTCGCTAGCAATTCCGCCTTTGCGTACTTTAAAGTCGTCCTGCACGTTGAAATTAAAGTTTCCACATAGTCCGCACAGCTTATTCTTGTAGCTAATCGGTGTCGTTATCTCCAAGTAGCTGTGGCAATTCCACAGTATCTTAATGCTCCCGTCCAGCACGACTTTCACGTCGTAGACGTCTTTGATAATTTCAATATTGCCCTGTTGAAGCGAATGCGACAGACGGCGTCCATTGAGCGTGACGCGGCAATGCTGGCCGAGATTGATTCGCGCGTCCGTAAACTTTATGCGAGCGCGTTTCGTCATCGTGGAGGACTTGCTGCGATTGCGAAGCTCGTTCGTTATACGTACGGAAAACGTATGATTGTGGCAATCCGAAGCAAACTGATACTTTCCTAAGCCTTGAAACCGATACATTTTGCCATCGAAGGTTCTGTAGTGTGAATCACCGAATACCACACACGTGGACTCCACTATGAAACAAGGATTAAACCATAATAATAATGAAATAGATATTCATGTGTACTCGCAACTCACGTTTATTCTCGACGCACTTCTTGCAACATTCGCCCTTCTCGTGCACCAGGTGACTGCCGATCGGACAGGACACGCTGTCGTTGCATGGTGTCTTCATGCAGAGTATCTTACCCTTGCAAATACAGGTCGTGCATGCATCAAGACTCCACTTTTGGCCCTCCTGCCTAGCAAAAATTCATCGTAAACACATAGCACACTTTTTCCCACACTGAGCAATTGCGTAGCAGGACGATATAAGGAAATAAGGATACTCGCCTCATACGTGCGTCCATTGAAGTTGCACCGCGACTGCACTTCCGATATGGTACCGTCGTCCTCGGGCGCAATGCATTCCTTGCAGCAGTTGTTCGGGCGTTTGCGCTGCAAGCGTGGACTACAATCCAACGGCGGGCAATTCTCGCGTACGCATACGCTCGTTTGATTCGTACTGCACGTGCACGTCGTGCAATTGTCGGTGCTAATTGTGCTACCTTCGGGATAGAAGCGGCTGGCAAGCGTGCAATACTGCGGTACCTCCAGGTGCGCGGATCGATTGCCCTTACACGTCGGACAGCATTCGCCCGCGTTACGTATTTGCTCAATTGGTGCACATTGCAGCACCGGACAGGCCTTCTTCAGGCACGTCATCGAGCCTCCGAAACAGCGGCATTTCACGCATAAGTCACCGGTGGTCACGGCGCGATCATCAGTCGCCATGTAGCCATTGATACGGCAATCTACGCAATATTTACGGTTAAATCCCATTCGGTTCTGATCTGATACACGACGCTCAAACTCACCTGGACACGTTGGACAACATTTGCCCGGCTCGGGCGGCTCTGGATTATCACACGACAAATGACAATGAACTCGACTCTGCGTTACGACGCCCGCTTGGCATTGATACGATGTGCACGGTGCATCTTTGGCAATCCATTCTTCGCCGTTCTCATAGTACGTGCCATTGAAGTAGCAGCCTTTTGTATGAAAACAAGGTTAATCAGTGTCATAAAACTAACTCCATGTCCATGAATACTTAATTATTACGCGTCGTTGTATCACGCAGAAGGTATGAATCGATTTATAGCTCGTAAAAACGGTGCACATAAATTATTAAATATGATATGAATTACGATGCAGAATAATTAAAGGTTAATGCTGAATTTAATTCTTAAAAAATTATCACTCTATAGATCTTAATAAAACCGGCATACCTTTACACTTGGCGCAGCAATGGTCCGGTGTCTTCTCAATAATCATATGGCATCCTTTAATTTCCGGGCAGGACGGATTTCTTTCGCATTCAACGTAGCCGTTCTGTAAAGAGTGATAAATGATCAGTTAAAGCAGACAAAAAAACACACAACAAAATAAGCAAATACGCGTAATGTAAAAGTATAAAACTTTTTGGCGGAAACGATAATAAGCCGCGGAAATAGTTAGTTGAAAACACACGCCTCTCCTTCGTTCGTTGTCGCGCACGCGATGTTGTAGACAAAAACAATTTCAAAGCGTGTTATCAACATAAATTTGTTAGCTTTGCAAATGTAAGTGGCATTTTAAATTGGCTGAAAAAATCGTAATGTCGTTTGTTTTCAACGGATGAACAATTGTTGTTGTATTCGGTGATAAAATATCAATCGGTTTCAACAACTGAGCTGTTGAAGTTATGCATTTAAATATTTAATTTAAAAGTTTTCACTACATAAAAATTAACAAGCTCAGAATGAAAATGAAAACAAAATTCTTGTAAATTAAGCAATAGAAACTAAAAATTCAAACACGTGCCGGATTTTGGTACATGTTCGAAAATATAATACGATTTAATAATACCGGAGGCAATCTGAAATTGGATGTTTATATTTTCGAAAGAAACTAACAAATTCTTTGAAATCCTTTATGTCACACGAATCGTAAATCAGGATTTATTATAATAATTTAACATATACGTTAAAGGAATGCAGCCAATCGAATGGGCTGTTATACAAATAACTCAATTTGTATAATATCGAATGAAGTGATGTTGCAAGCTATAATTTTGGCAATAACATTCATAGTTATTTAACTACTCTATAACGATGACAATTTTACTATCGTTTTCTATACAAATCTTGCTAATTTTTAGCTAATGAATGATTTCTTTTATGGTCGATAATTTAACGGACATTAAGTTATACAAAAAATCAAGTTGTGGAATAACTGATGAACAAATATTTATAACACGTTTCAATCTATCGAGCGCTCTACTGACAGATTTCGAACTGTGAAATGTGAAAACGTGTCCGAAGCATATGATATGATTAATGTTCAGATACCATTTTGGATTTCATAATGATATTTATATACGGCCGAACACAATGTGTATCAAGCGTAAGTGAGAGAGTTGCTAGGCAGCCGGAAAAAAAGTATAAATAATTCATGCACGTAGGTAGGCAAAATAGGCGCGCGATTAACATGTTTCTAATCAGAATCAAAATCGAATTTGAAAACTGCGCTATTAATATCGAAAGGACGCGTGCGAACGCTTAACGATTCTTTCAGTTGAGGTCGCTGCTGTGCTTGGTGCTCCACACGCATATATCGCTCATTTGAATTTCAAGCGCAGTCCTGCTGAATAACTTTATAGCACGCAAGGCAACAGACGCTCAAGCGTCAGTATCATCATCCTAATTACGTTTGACGACAGCGCCTAATCAACAAATGCATTTATTTGCATTCGTTTCGCCGTAATTAAATTTGAATAACTAATTATGCCCGTATCAATAGCACGTTAATTTGCGCATTAGATACACTAATGTGCAACTGAACGAAGGATTCAGTTCCTCATTTACATGCTGCTTAGATTAAAACACCCTATACAGTAGTACGCAATGAGCAAATGAAGTAAAATAAAGATAAATGTTATGTACTTACGCGGCAAATGCAAAAGTAGCATTTTTGTTTATCCAAGTGGTCGAGATGCACTTGCTCGCCTTCATTATCACACGTCTCGGTCCTTCCAACTGGAAACAAGAGTAAAAACGCACATGTGAGATTACATAGTTTACCACACGAAGAAGCCACTAGAGAAATTTTCGCCTATGAAGCAGTAAAAAAGTGAAGAAAAAATGCTAAAAATACTTTTTAACGTAAACGTTCGGCCAAAGGCGCAAAAAGTAAACAATCTGACCTTGAAATACATTTACATAAAATTTATGCGTTCTGCACGCGTTCTTTTCGGACGTATTCTAATTTGCGATCCTATAACAATTAGATGGATACGGTGTATTTGACGCGTCGTTTTTTGCTTAACCCAGATAAATATGTCAAACGTTTTATGATCTCGAGATTGCAGCACGGAGGACCAGCTAAACGAATAACGTATTAGCTTAGGTTACGCTAACTTGGATGACTTCTTTCGCTAACCCAGATTCGACAAAGAGCTCAAGCATGCTCGTATAAATAATGATGTATTACGAGGAGTATAATGAATAATATGAATACGAGCGAGTGAAATTAAAACACCTGTGTTTATTATAGACATGAATGTAACCTTGGCCTGGCTGTTGTTACCTGCTCGCTTTGCTGGTCCTGCTGTCTCTGCGCTACATTGCGAAACGCGGAACGGACAATGCAAACTTAAACTCGCTAAGACACACCAAGCACCGCAGCATGCGCACAGCAGCCATCATCTCGAGTGTGCAAAATGATATAAAAATCGATCCGATTACCATCTCATCAGGCTCGCGCGCAATGTAATTGAGTTGAAGCGCGCCACAGCATTGCTGTTGGAATGGCGCGCAATCTCGTCTCCTCTAATATTACTTAAGTGCTTCGGAATGTTACGCGCTGAGACTGAGAGAATGTTGATGCATTGTTTAGAAAGAATTCAAAAATCAGCGAGGTTAATGAACCACCATCACGCTGTTGTTGTTGTTGTTGTTTGTTGCTGAGCCATGTGCATGTCGTGTGCGCGAAAGACTGACGATGACGCTTTTATCATTTCGCAAAGATACGGCCAAGATAGAAACGCGCTCGGAAAGCACGTACCTTCCTGCTGGTGCTTAGCAGTGCAGATGCACGATTCGAATCGTAACGATACATTGCGTACATGCAGCTGAGTCTTGAAGAAAAAAAGTCGTATTAATGTAGACATACATACGTGACCTTGAACTCGAAAATATTTTATTCCATACTGCAAGAATCTTTGCGCAGAAATTACACAACTGTGGAATCGCAAAAGTTTATCATTTCTCAAAAGATAATCTTACGTAAGTAATGAAACAACATGCCCACTTAACGAGAAACTATTTAAACAACTTAATACGCATTAATTTGACTGATGAATACTTCAGTATTGAAATGTATCTCTTAGCCTAGTTATGAGAGAATAAAAAACGCTAGCAAACTGTGGGCCGTATTCTAATTGTATGCTCGTTTGTCTCGATACATATGTATTTTGAAAATAATTGCATCCAGATTAGAATCATTCCACATTCATGTCTCCGCAACCACGAATCTGAATCGCAAATGCGCGTGGTGCGTGCACAAAGCGCAACGGCAAGCGGGCGCCATAAAATTACACGTTTTGTTCGTCGGCATGTTATATAACATCACAATCATTGGCACTCTGCAATTATGATTTTTATCGTGCGTTCGTTCGCTAATTCATTCGTCCACCTTGACGGTGCATTCCTTTATGAATTCGATACCTGCACGCCATGATTTATACTCGTGCATAATTTGTCCACTCTCAATTACACACGGCTCTATTTGCTGAATGGAGCAAAGCGGCGCTAGAATGCGAAGCTTGTTAGGCTCAATTCAATTTTCAATTATAATTCAATAAGCTCAATCAGATTGATGCATTTTATAAAGGACGAACGCTCAAGGATAACGCGTATTAATCACTGTGAAACTCTAAGGTTGATAGGCATTAAATAGATTTAGAATTTAATTTACATTTATCGTACGTATACAAATTTAGAATATGATAAATAATTGATGAATCAATTGTTTAGTGCTCGAAATAAACGCCGCACGATTTGCATAAGTGTAATACGATGTACGCCCATTTGAAAATAGGGTTGAATTAAAAATGCACACGAATGAAGAGTGGATGACAATGCAGTGCGCATACAAAGAGCACACCGACCAGTTGCGCGCTGCTCTTGGATAATTTCTATGCATGTATAACAACATGCGTATGAACAATATAAATACATTATGCATTTAAATGTATTCCATATTCTATTTAAATGCGAAAAATATAACCATCACATTGTAGTACAGTGTATTTTTGTACATATCCTTAGAGTGCGGCGAGTGTTACACGAAAACCACCACAAGGCGTACGCCACTCAAGAAAAACTCGTATCGCACGACAGGTAACATCCGTTATCCTATTTGAAATGCAAAGCACAGCGGGCGAGCATTTAAAAGGAGGAGAGTTTAAAAATAATTTAATAAGCTAATATAAACAGTATATATGCGAGCATCCATTTATTATTAATAGTTTTGATGACAATACATTTTTATGGCGATTGATAATGTTCTGGCATTATCGTAAATAGGATGATTCATTATTTACTATAGTGAATAATTTTGAATAAATCCATACGGATTTTCTCCTTCTTCTTCGTCGGGTTATAATTATCAACACTTTGTAATATGACAACACGGTTGGTTCGCGAAGATGCGGCGCGTAAAGAAGAAAAAGGCAAAGAAAAGTTTCTTAGAAGTGTGTGCGCGCGCTCTCCTGAAACAATACGTGCGTGTGCGGGCCGAAGGGTGACCACGTTTGCTGGTAAATCACTCCTCCTCGAATGCATTTTTGTGGACCACCCGTGAGGGATACGATGATGCACTCGGCGGCCGATAATCATAGCGCATAATTCGTAGTTCTCAGCGGAGGCCAGGTACGCGGAGCGCGCCATCATTAACAACTCGGTATTGAAAAATTTGTGAGTTAAGTGCATGCGCTTGTCTTTGTCTTCGGCAGCGCGCACGCACAGAAATCATCATCAAATCCGAGTGCACGAAGCGCTCGGAAATTATACGTCTTGCCTTCTTTGGCGCTCTTTTATGTGCGTGCGGTAGCAATCGGCCAAAACGAGAAGAACAAAAATGCTATTCGAAAATCATTCACGGTGATGACGAGCGGCGAAGTGAAATGAAGGAAAACGACAACTCATTTCCAACTATCAACTAAAGTGTACTTACTGACTCCCATGCCTGCCACACTTGCGAAGCGCCACGTTAGTGTTGAGAGGAACAGGACCAAAACTATTGTGTAATGTCCATTTGTCATAGTGGATTCTGAAACGAACACAATAATTTCAATTAATAAAACGGGTCTTTTGATTCCGATCTGAATGAATAGCAATAAAACTTGTTGACGAGTGAAAATTTGATAATGCAACATTTTTAAGAGCAAAGATTAGGCTGGAATTTCATTGTGACTGAAGGATCACACATAATCACATCGATTCATGTGGAATACAAGCGCGCATAATTGGTCAAATGTCATGACCCAAAAATCGTATTTTATTATGCACATAATGAGATTCCAATTAATATATTAACAGCAGAGCAAATCAGTACTCGTGTTCGAGCGCAGCGCTCATCACACTCATCGCGCCCGGAAAAAGTGCGTGTTTGCGCTGGTGTCGCAATGCAATTTCCGCATTGATAATCGCAGACAATGCGCGCGAGTGTTTGACAAGCGCAAATATTTGCACGACATATTAATTCAGTACAGTGATTGAGTGAATACGAACGACAGCACACATGTATGGATGCGCAATCAATCGATATGAAAGTAGAAAGAAACTTTTTAGCCGAGCTGAGCGATGATGATCTAGGTAGGTACTTACTCGGGTGGTGTACTCCAATGCGCTCGAGAGAAATGGCACTGCTAATTGTCAATTAGAAACATTAGAGGCGCGCATTAGAGAAACCTCTGCACTCGCGTGCGCGCTACATGCAATCGAATATTGCGAGCGCAATGCGGAGGAGATAAAAGTGGCTCAAACAACTTTTATTTTTGCTGCGCGAGTTCCTAAACACTTAGGATCTATAATGATGGCCGAGATGCAATTCAAACACGGCGAAGCGGCAAACTCGGCTCAACCAATTCGGCCGATGTACGAACTCGGACTGAGCGTGTACGCGCGCACCACTCTCTTACAATAAAGTGCGCTCACTCCTCTCAAGCGCGCTCGTCGACATCGCGAGTGCAGAACTTTTGCCAAAGCCGCGCAAATCGATCACTTCATCCGCAATAAGCCGTTTGCAAATTGATGCAATTTTGGCTCGCGCCAGCCCGTCATTAGCAGCGGCTTAGCCTAATTGCTTTTTACGCCTCGTGCCCCACTCGGCGCGCGGCCGACAGCTAAGCTGGAAAATTTTATGATTTTGCGTCGCCCGCATGGGTTTTCCACTCGTCGCTAAAATAGCTTTTTCCAAATTAATTTTTCTTGTTGCGCGCGTGTAGATCCTCTACGGGAGGAATTAATGCGTGCTCGTCAGCTCAGCTCGTTCTCGTTGTGTATTAGTTGATCGTTCGAGATGTGTATTAATTCGTGGACAGATAACCTTGCGACCGTGTACAAGCAACGCCGCGAACAAATAGCTATTTTGACCAACGCGCGCGCGAGCCGCCACTTTACCGCACGCCATTAATAATAATAAAATAATAGCAGCGCTGTATACATATTAATATATATAAAATATCTACTACATATGGAACGGCGACTAAGTGTGCGTTTGCGTATGTATGTTGTTTATGCACATAGAAGATTTTGCGCGCCGCGCCGCATAACAACCAGTTTATTACGCGAAGAGCCGATTAGTACGCGCAAACTTTTTACAATCGTGCGTGCTAGGACGAGTGCGCGCGCGCGCCCGAATTGGCAAAAAAAGCAAATAAATGAAGCGAAAATGTATTCCTAATAGCGAATTGTTAATGGATTGCTTTTTAACGGCCGAATAAATCATGAACATTTTGTTGAAAAATGCTTCATTAAGTTGCTGCAAGAAGTCGTTAATGTTACGCGCGTGTGCTAAACGCTCGTAGGCATACATCGCACATTAATGCAATTTTTTATTGCGAATCTTTAAGTAAAGTATTTTACGGCTTAATTCGCAATTTCATACGCTTAAATCTCTAGACAAAATAAAAAGATTTGCAATTACTTTTAAAACGTAACCCTAATCCATGACAATGGTAATTGCGAGTATGAAAATTAGTGATTCAGTTGGTTAACTGAACTGTTTATCATGTATATAAATCATCCTGGTCAACTATTTGTAAGCTAGACAAAAAAGTCACTTTTTTCTCAGAATGAACTTGATACATTTCCACGAATAAGTTGAGGAAGCACACATTCGTCACTGCGCAAAAGCAATAAGCAATAAGCGACAGTTATTGTGAGTAATAACCTAACAGCATTCGCATGCGATGTTATATGGCTGGTTGACACAAAGTGGATATTAACGAGACATTGAGACAGGGTTCAGCTTTCAGAAAATATAGCGCAGGTAGCACACACGCTCTTCAGGAGTAACGACAGGTCCAAGCGCCACAGGTATTAATGGCATATGCAACATTGAGAATGTTTATACCATTTCGGCGCATTAAATGCCTCAAACGTTCCACTTTAGTTTTACGACCGGTGCATTTGATGACTAAAGTGAGGTATAACTTTAAGCCAAGAAATTAAACGAACTAAATGCATTTTCATGCTCCTGATTTTTAGTTATAAATATCATCAGTATTATAATAATTATATAACTAGATCTTTGCTTTTGTCCACTTTATCAATTCGTTATCATTAATGACACATGCCTGTTATGCATCTGTGTGCCCACATGCGAAATAACAAGTTGTGCATTTTTTCTCAGTGAACACCGCAAGACCGCAACTAAACTCACACAAAACACGATCAACTATAATACACATACTTAGTGATTCGTCGTAATGATGACTAAATGTTTTAACATGGGAATCATTCTTGTGAGCTTCTCTATTAATCCGATGCAAACAAGTGCAAACAGATATGTAACAAGTCGTATTCATGTTAGATTTGCAAATATGGAATATTTCACTATGTTTACTTAAGATATGATAATCTTTGATTCCATTTAATATAAATACCAATTCTACAATAATAATATACCTACATATGTTTTATGTAAGTGTTTAAATAGAAATTAGGATGCGCTGGGAAAATTGACGTAAACGAAATTTTGGTTTCACTTCTCTTCAAATATTTTATTACGTGACTAGTTAAAAAATACAGAAAGTTTAAAAAAGAAAGCAATACATGCAACCGTATTAGATAAATAATTATAACTTGCAGAGTTTCTGAAATACGTGGTATTGCGTTTATATAAATCTGCAAGTGCCGTTTCCCTAGTCGGAAAATAACTCTCAGTTGTTGTTGAAAGTCCTTTGATGAAGGAAGTTGTGCTTGATACTGAAGTACTTTCAAAATACTTATCAACAAGTAGAGCTTGTGTGAGATTTACATGCAATGTAGTTAACGTATTATTCCTAACAATAAAAGGATATAATTTTTGCGGTTGTCCTTCGATGATCACCTAGAGAAAATAGATTTAATTAAGAAAAATGACATTAAAAATTTGTTACTTACCTTTAAAAAGTATTTTCCGGGTAGTAAAATTCGCCAAAATCGTCCTCTCGAATCCGGATAAAAAAAGATTGTGCGATTCCTAATCATTAAGGATACATTTGAATTTGAATATTTGTCATAATCCACAATAATTCCACGTAGTCCCATATTTGCTTGTGATGCTAATTCAATTAAAGACTAAAACAAATAATGTTAAATGCATACAGTAAAAACAGCATCGATTACTTACCATTTTATTTGCATTCCAAATTGCAGGAAGATTTTTGGTCATTGGATATTTGCAACAGGAAAGCTCCAAAGTTAATTCCATAGTTCCACGAAATGCGTAATTATAGTCCTGCATTCCGCCTAAAACAATTACCAGAATATAATGCAAATTTTAATTAATTTTCTAAAAATATCTCACCGGAAAATTCGTACCATTCCGCACCATTTGTAATTCCATTCGGGAAACGTGCATTGCATGAATTGCCCATGTGCATCTGAGGATGTGTTCGAGCATACACCAATGCGAGGTGCTTTAAAATATCGTCGTCTGGTGCTAAGGAAGCCACCGGATATGGTCTTGAAACTAAAGTGCAACTAAGGTCAAAAAATGCATGAAAATTTAATTAGGCTGTTCAAACCTTGATCCTTTGGGGAATCAAATGGATAGTTAGCAACTAATGCACCACTATGTAAACTGGCTGATAAAGAAAACGTAACATTATTCATCCACTCTTTCACAGCTTTCGTTTCCGGCTCTTCTACGGCTTGTGTATCGATATAATAATCCGGAAAATTTCGGTTCAAATCCACATCATGTCCATTATTTCGCCCTTTCATTCCGTCGCATCCAACATTAGAAATATCAAATCCATCCGGATTTAAAGTCGGTAAAATATGAATTACCGTGGTTTTCAACAAGTTAACAATGCGAGAATCGTTTAAATGATTATTACCGATATACTGAAAAGTAATTTGAGACTATAATAATACGTTTGTAAGTCACGTATAAATACCTCTACAAACTGTAGTAATATTTCACGTCCGATCGCCTCATTACCATGAATGTTACCAATGAATTTTACATTTGGCGCCAAATCGTCCGTGCTTGTGGTGAGCTTAATAACGGTTAGATCATATCCTGCATGTTGTATAAAAACAATAATATTTTTTATGCAAATAATAACACCAACTTACCATTAACCGATTGACCAATCGAATAAACTTCGGAGATATTTGGATAATTCAATACAAATTGATGCAAATAATCAATGAGTTCATCATTCTTGTGATATCTAAATTCTAGTTTGCAAAGCACCAGTGGTAAAAATAAATTAATGGTAAATAAATTCAATAGCACAGCGAGCTTCATGACTGGTCGACCGTACGCTTTTGTGGTTCGCACATGAAAGCAAGTATTTTTGAGACGCATACACAATTCGCCTATATTTCAATAATTTAGAAAATACCCACAAAAACGGATGTTGCTATCAGTTTATGAAATATGCTTTAAGAATAAGTCCGTGCATATAAACAAAGACTGTTGAAAACCATATCAGTCATATTATAAGATAAATAATTATTTTAATCCCTCAAATGCGTACATTTTGTGTATAAGGTCAACGTGTTTATTAGGATTTTATGTGTAGATCAAACATTCGTATTTGCACGAGGAAATGATGAACTGCTTCATATGCGTAAAAAAGATATACAAATAAGCGAATATCAAAGGTGCAGAGTTAAATTTATTTAATAATCGAAATATATGTAGGTGGTAAATAAACATGAGTAAGCGCCAGATCCTGCTTCAAAACTATTTTTGGTTTATTTATCATACATTTTTTAGGAATTTGACAATAAGTAAACTACTGATAGTGAGTCAGAATTTAAAAAAACTCATTTTTGACTACTTAGTAGGGTGGATTCTCTATGTTTGATTATCCTGTACTTTTAAAATTATCAACAATAATCGTCGATTATTAATAATAAGTACTACCAGTAATCTATTCACACGTAGGTGCGAAAAAAACATACCTTATACATGCATTCTATTGATAATTTTTAATACGCGTGTTACAATGAAATGAAATCTCCCATTCAGATTTATTCAAGATTTTCGACTTTTCGAATTAAGTATTTAGTAATCAATCACGATAATAAATTACTCTATTATCTCAGTAAATTTTACATAGCATGTTGCAAGGAAATTAATCCTCTCATTCAAAATTGCGAAAACCTTTATCAAACTTTTTGACTTTTCTCCAAATCACAAATTTAGTAATCAATCAATCTCGATAATAACTTACTTATTTATAATTCCTATTTTAAAATAATGGTATTCAATTATGCAAATACGTATTTTGCATACATATTTTTACCAATTAAAATGATTGATTGATTGGAAGCAGTATTGAACAATTTTACAAGGTGTGTAAATATAAATTGATTAACTGATTGCCGGTTAGAAAATATATTCAGTAGCAGTGAAAGTGCCTTCACAATTAATTAATTTAAAATAGATGCACATGGTGGAATTCACATAAATTAAAATCATTTTAAAGAATCTTTTACACGAAGAGCGTAAAACACTTGCTTCATAATCGCTGTTAAAATATTTAAAATAGAAACAATAAGTATAATTAAATTATCATTAATTTGACGTGTACAAGCAGTGAAATTGCCCAAGAATATTATGCAAGAATATCATCATCTAGGACTTAACCAGCTTGTATGCCTTCGAATGCAAGTGAATTCCCACGTCGAGTTGATGTTGGAGATCACCACTGCGAACATGTTTATAATACCTACGTACACTATTTCTAACATGCAATAAACATTAACGCTGGGTGCTCGTGAAGAATGTGGCAGGTTACGGTGACCGAAATTATTGGCGCGGTTAACATTTGCACACTTGCAGAATGTTAATGTTGAAGCAATTACTACATAAATTAGAAGTAATTGATGTTTATGCATTATTTATTAATGCGTGCATAATTTAATACAATGCCTACAGTAATCATTGAGGTTGCGCATGAATTTAAATTAAACTAGGTAATGAATGACATTACTTAAGCAGAAGGATTCTCTCTAATGAGAAGGACATGGCAAAAAGTTTGTTAGGTTGCCTAACGATCTAAGTCCTTTCCCGGACTAATATTTTTACACACTTCTAGCAAAATCGATCATATCATACATATTACAATGTTGTGAATTGGCTAATTTATGAATATTCAGCAATTCAAGACGCCACTGGACAAATTTATTTATATTTCAAGGTTAAAATTACTTGACATTGGTGTAGGTTTATGTATAGTGTTGTACATGCTTTGTTCCGGGCTGCAATAGAACACACACGCGCATATGCTTTGAATGAAATTTGCTTGTCAATGTGGTAGAAGTTCATACCAATGCCGTTCGTCGAATACACATTGCAAATGTCGTCATAGCCAGCTGTTTACTGTACTATAATGCTCGCCGCCTCATAAGGAGTGCATGTAGTTCTCTATTATTTATCTGTGTTTGCTAATATTAATACACACTTCACATCATACACTGTACTCGAGTAATAGAGCTCATTGGTAAGTGCAAAGAAATTAGCTAATGGTAGAGGTTGTATTTATGTTACGAATGGGTTTTTCTCTTTACTGTGTAAATGTCGTGCATTGATTGTTCCGGTCGCGTCGGCTTCCCGGCGGACATAATGACGACGGTAAGGATAAGCGGTCCGTACCGTGTAGACACTCTAACTTTAGAGTTGTAGAATTGACGCCGAAAATGCCGCCGCCCGCCTCCAATACGCACGGGCCGCCTTCCTTATACATTGGAAAGCATATATTTTTGTACCTGAAACATCGGTATCGGTCAGATGGCATTGATTTCACCTGTATAAACGCTTACGGTGCAAAGCCGTCTTGACGGCAAAAGTTTGCAACACAAGTCGGATTGAATTCGCCTCGCGCCAATACTAAATACTGGTTCTGGCTGCATGGACCTTGCCTGTAAGCCTCATAGCAGCCGTCCAATGGTGCGTAATATAAGTAACCTTCAAAAGAATCACTTAAAGTTATATTTCACCTGAGATTGTGTAAACATCGATGCATATTCATTAGGAAATTCGCAAATAGGGTTTTGATATTGTGCACTTTACCTGGCCGGCAGTCGCATATCCAATCGGTTTTCTGATTTCCGGGATACAGGAATTGATTATCCGGGCATCTTCCAGGTATGTAGAGCGGAATGCGGGTCTACAACATACAAACGGTATTCGCGCACACATTCCAATAATATTTCGAGTCACTTACGTTATTGCGTTCGATATCAGGATGTTCTCGCTCTGGAAAACCGACATCCGAATCGCACTTGACCTCATCAACAACAACAACAGCTACGGCTAAAAGTGTCATCAGTGCGATGCTGGCAGCGCGCCGCGACGATGATGCGTTCGCGCGAATAAACATTGTTCTATTCTACAACTAACACGCGCAATAAAATATTTAGTTAAACACTATGTCGTACGCGATGTCAACAAATCCAGCAACTACCGCACGCTGCGCCGATGACTTCCATTCGATGACTTAATAATGAGCGTCTTCGGCACTTGATCGAGCTTCAACTGTCGTGTTGCGACTCCGATGGCGATTTTGAGCGCTTTTCAATATTGCTTTTTGGTTATCTTTCTCGTTTTTTTTTTCGTTGTTTAGTCAACAACAAAACCGCTGCAGCGGTATCGCGCCGCACAACCACCACAGCAAATCCTGCTTGACCGGATGGTACTATCGGATTGGAATTACCAATCATAAACATTCTTCAAAGTGGAAATATAAAAGATTCGAGTTTAACGCGCTCAACGAAAGGCTTACGTCTCAATTCAGAATAGTATTTTTTGTTTGCTCTTCTTCGAAAAGAGTACGCACGCCACCGTATTTTCACTATTTCATTTCGCAGAAATATCGTTTGTTATTCATGTGAGTTTTCGAAAAGGTTAATAATGTTTTATAATGCTTGGCAAATAATGTCTCGTTGTGCAATAGGTAGGTCTTAATATCTTTTAGATTGCTTGAATATTCAATGAAAATAAATAACAAATCCGACGTAAAACGCGTGGGCATTCGCATTATTATTACACATTGAATGTCAAATACCACAGAAATGTTTTTCAATTAAGTTCACCAGGCAGATGCATTACGATATCGTGAACCGAAACGCCAGAGATGAAAATGTGAAATTTGTTTGTTTGCTCTAACGGCTACCATGAACGGTAATCATACAAGTGTTGACATATATCTTATTATTACACGTGTTGCTCCAAGTTTCATGCAATAACAAATTCATTGAAGCCCCCAGAAATAAATATATTTTTTAAATATGGTAATTTTTTGTGGTTTCCCTGATATTCTTGGAAACTCCAAGATTGCGTGAAATCAATCGATATTGATTCGTGGAATATTTTGGAGCTAATGATAAATAACTTGAATGACCGCTTATAAGTTCAATTTACATCATTGGAAATTTTGAATTTATTATATTTCCGGTCGCAAGTCGCGCATAGTCCTTATTGTATGCAACTTGAAATACACGTTTGAAACCTACAAGTTGCTTCCACAGTTTTAAATAATATTTTAGAGAATATTTTCTATTGATATTCCCCCTACTTTTAATGCTTCGGAAGTTTTAATTCATAACTTTAAACATGTTTTGATACAAGAATGGAAACAAGGATTAATTAAATATAATAACAATTAAGTAGCAAAAATAAGTAGGCAATATGCGCATTACAGGAATAATGCTGGATGACGGTCGTGGTGGCCCGACAAAATGCTGATTATTTGAAGGAGCAAGATCCTGGCCAATGAAATTACCTTCATTCTGATTTGATTATGTGAATTAGTGACATCCTGACCCAGATGTGGCTGCTTTTGCTTTTCGCTATTTAGCATTAGCATCGGTACGCGCGTGTTTGTGAACGCATTTGTATTGCATGTAGATGGATTCATCATAACGTTCATTCATTGTGTGCGCAAGTTTGATGGTACTTTGCAGTCTCTCCGAATATGCAATACCGCATTAGCGGCAGGCATCAACCGGCGGCGCACACGCATCATCGACTCGCCTTGCCTTTGGCCAACGTTTGCCGCAATTATGCGCTGATTGCGGACGTCAATTTATTAATTACTGGCGTTTGCCTGTTCGGGTAGATAAACGTTCACATTGGACCGAAAAAAGCATTAATTTATTCTAATTTTAGTATGTTTAAATAAATTCTAATCTTTTACTAACCTTACTCAATAAACAAAAATGTACGCTGCCCGATTAAGAATTACTTTGGAATATTTTGGGTGTTTTACTACCTAACGGAATGAAACAAATGCTATTACCGTAAATAAATTTTATTGTATAAATACCACAAAACAATAAACAATGTGGTTTCTACACTTGAATCATTTATGTCTACGCCAGTTTACTCACATATTTAATATAACATGAAGGAATCGTTTTACTAATGACGAATGCTTAATGCGCATGTATTTAGTTCTTGATGGAGACATAATATAACATTAGACATAAAATATTTAAAATAATTAACAAAGTAGGAGTAATTGGTAACTGGATAATTATCGTACCTCGTCGTGAATAAATAGTAGGTAGTTAGTGGATAAATTGCTTCTAAACTTGCAGCAGTAAATTAATATACAAATGCACAAATCGTGTACGTGAAATACACGAATTAACGGATGAACTAATGAATGTAATGTATGTGCTTAGGAATAATGACAGTACCGAACATTGCTGGTCCCGAATTGGCGATGCGCGTGCTTGAGTATAAACGCAGTAATTGTAGTGGCAGAAGAATGTCAAATATGATTACCAGTATCAATGTTCACTGCTGTATGCGAGCTCTCCTTTTCCTCGAGTTGTGCTTCCTTCGCTTTGGCGGCTTCCATCCGCACGCCGTTTGCGTGTTTCTTTTCCCGCTCCTGCTGGAAGATTAGGCGAAGGTAATAGCACGGAAACACGACGCATTTGCCGGCCGGCTCCTCCGCATCGATGTACACGCCGCGCACGAGCAACGAATTTGAGCAGCCGAGTAGCACGAGCAGGATCAGGCTCACCCAATGCGTGATCCAGCAACTCATTTCCAAGTTGTCTGAGAAAGTACATATTGTTTAGAACATTACATGAAATTAAATTCGCATTTTCGGGGCAACGGAATCATAGAAGGGTAAAATAGCATACCTGGTAGAAAGTAAATGTTTAGTAAGTTCCATATTCCACGCCATACATTTACTGTGCCCATCAGCGAAAATAAAAGGAAAATATCGGCAGCGATAAGACGCATTGGTCCATTTAATCGATCACAAAGCCATCGCATAACGGGCTGAAGAAGAAATGCAATAGCTACCAACATATAACCCAGTATCTGTAAAATAAATTATGGTAATTTTCCAATTGATTATGTGTGTATTTTACGCCAGACATAATAAACATGCTCGTATAATATGTAATGAAATTCGTAGGTACACAATTATCATCTAGAAATTTTTGTCATAAAGTTTATGGTTAATTGTTAAAAAGATTACTCGCAATAACTCTGTGGGTTCTGTAAATCATTATTGGTAATTAGCATAGTATTTATTGTTCGAGCTCATGACAAACATTTTTTTACTCTACATAATATTTTATGAACACACGCAACATCATAAACCATTTCTATCAAGATAAAATTGAAATTAGTTGATGTTTTACTATAGCTGATAGGTGTACCTATGACGTAGTTTTTAAAATATTTATTAATATTTACCCTTGAAACTAGAGAGTGTTATTTGAACTATTATTATATTTAATTTCCGTGGATAAGGCCCAGCGAATGTTAATAATGCGGTAATGTTTCAAAAATGTTCACATTCCTGCGTGGAATTTTAAAAAAGCGTTTGTTTCCGATCCTTGACAACATGTGCCTCGACGTAATAGATTTTGATTACATAATTTAATTTTGTTTTGACTGAGAAGAACATAATTTTTCTAATTGAATTATAACCGATGCTCGGTTTGTTTATTCAGTGAACATAACATGGAATCGCTAGGATAATCATAAATGATGCGATTATAATACATTGAATCAAATTTTGCGTGTCCCGTTCTTGCTTTTCAGCAATTTGGTCAAGTAAACTTGCATTCAACATGCACGCGAATGTAATCGACAACTTCCTCAATATTCGCAAAATTTCCTAATTGCGAGCATTTTTTGTTATTTTCGTTGTCGTTCTCAAATAGGCCACTGGAAATGACATTGGCATGAGTCTTATTACACGCAACGAAAGATGAATGCTTTTGTATCAATTGCTTAACTTGATAACAATACGACAATGGCGAATGACGAATGACGATATCGCGCAATTTATCATCAACAAAGAGCATGACAAAAAGGACGAAACTGCATAACAAGGCAATCGATGTGCAAATTGTTTGATACGAAATATTAGACATTTTTTGTTTTATGCTTACCAAACTTGCCCATGATGACCAAACTTCATTTTCGGGAAAAAGATAAATATCAATGAGCACCCATGCACCTCTCCATACGAAGACCACGAGCGTGCCAACAATGAGCACCGAAAATAAACAGTCCAGGATATATAAAGATGTCTTTTGCGCCAACTAAAAAATATTGAAAATATTGCTCGTTACAAACACACAAATATCTCAGTTTTAAGGATGATGCTGATGATGAATGGCACTCAACTGTAATGCGAAACATTGTGACGACTTCAAAATACCCTTGCACGTGGTCGGTGGCGAGGACCACAGGAGGCGCAGCGACATTGCGGAGGGCGCGCATCACCGCCAACGCTACGATACCAACGAGCACGGTCGCGATGACCGTGTCCGGATCGCTGACCGTCACTTGGTCCAAAATGTTCCAGGGTCCTCGCCACCCGTTCACGCAAACGAACGCAAAGAAGAAGGTGTACGCGCGCGACACCACATAATAGAGCAGGCGACTTTTGTCCGGATGGAGACACTCGAACGCGTGCTGCGTAAGGGTGAAGAAGAGATGACCAACGATGCCAATGGCCGTGGATACATATGCGCTGTACAATTCGTTCTCCGGAAAGACGTAAATATCCATCAGCATCCAGACGCTGCGCCAATAGCCGACGACGGCCGGCGTCAGGATCAGCGCCGCGAAGACGCTGTCGAGGACGCAGAGCAGCGCATCGTAGTGCTTGTTGCTGGCGAGGTCCGCGCTGCCGCCCTTGAAGCCTGCCGTGCTACCTCTCATCGTGCATCACGGGCGCATCGCACCAACGTTCTTCTTGCGCAATATCTCTTCACCACACTCGGACGCCGTAATTGATGCGATGGCGGCGGCGACGTTGATGGCGTTTTGGCTGCTGTTGTTGCCGCTGCTTTGCACCACACCGCATTGTCGTCTGCCTGTCCATCACACGAATTCACTGAATGCGTCGTCCGTCATTGTTGTCGGCGCGCTGATTTCGCGCTCCGCAGCATATTGCGCTTCGTGGGCACCCTCGCCGATGGAGGGGAACCCACGTGATGATGGGCAATCAACGAGTATTAACTGCTATCAAAGTAACCAGCAAGCGGGCACCTCGCAAACAATAACAACAAACAGGCAATACAAAAGCGACGACGACGATGCTTAAGTACTCCCGCGCTATTTGCATTTCGCTCCGTTTCAGCCTTTCGCTCAGCGCGATCGCACGCAAACTGCATGTGGATATTGTCACGCTATGACCAACATATTATGTCCAAGATAAGTTAGGATTATTTAGGTAATCACACATTAATGCACTTTTTTCCGCAATCGAAGTATTCCAATAATGCATTAATAACAAACAACATGCATTATGCTAGTTTAATTGAACGCGAACGCTGATTACATTCATTAAACAATTTGGTACGCTCTTTGAAGATAAACACAATATGTATGTACGTTGCTCTAATATCAACTAGAAAAATTACGTAGGCCAATCAAATATATAATATGTGAGTTTAATTGCACGATTTCAGTTGAAAGTTATTCATGAGCTATAAAATTCTACATAACTTTGGAAATTGCTAGATGATAAGGAATTCTTTATACATATAACTAATTTTGGGCTATTGGGAAGTCATAAAATCAATTTAAAGGTTAGGATAAATTGGATTCCAGGAATAATCCACATTCTGATATACCCAATACGAAGGTCACGATAAATACACGCGTACAATCTACATTGTGATTGCCCCAGACGATATACAAATAAATTTCGTTTCGTTTATTTATTCATCATATTATAATGTCAATGATTTACAGATAAATATTAAGAAGTATTCTTACAAATTTAATTAGAGCGTACACGTAATTTTTTGTGATGAGCGATTATTTACTTTTTATCGCGTTAGCATTCGTAGACTTGAGCACTTCCTCCAATTCGTGATTATTGTTGGCAATTAGCTTGCGTTCAATTTCGTAGTCCACATCATCTTCACCATCCTCGCGACCTAACATATCATTCTGATACAGATTCAAATGAATGATCATTTTGCGAGGTTGTATCTTCTTTCCACGATTACGAATTCGGTTCATCAAGAGATTACCATTCTTCACATTATAGTTGACATTCGATGGAGTCATCATAGAATTGTATAGGGTACCACCAGACACGCCATAAAAGTTTTCATTCGAAGGATCATTTGCCATTGGAAATACATTTAAAGTTAATGTCAAAGCTTTAGGATTCTTTCCTTTCATCGGGGTTTGCTGATGGTTAGCAAGAAGGTTTTCTTCCAAAGTGTTCAAATTGGAAGGCGACTGTTGAAGGGATTGTTGCTTGAAATCCTTCCAAGCTGGTGGAGCAAAACGTAAATTTGCTGTAGCTAACAAGTTGATATCACTTGGGTCCTTGGGTTTATAGGGGTAAAACGGGTCGTGACTCAATGTTTGATGATTACCAAAGTTACCATACTTATAAGAATTTCCATTGGTACCATGATTACCGAAGTTACCATAGTTTCCATAATAGGGTTTTGTAAAACTACCAGAATTGATAATAGGTCTTGCTTTATCATGAGGCATTATAAATCCAATAATATCCTGGATATTATGAGGACGTGCGTGTGATGGGCTATAATTCTGCAGTTGTGCATATGTCATTTCTGTTGGTCGTGGTCGCGTTGGTAAAAAACTGGCTGGTGGTGGTCCCCGAAAGTTATTAATAAATGGCCGTGGTGGTATCTTTGCTATAGGTGCTATCAAGCTCTCCGCTTTTGATATTTCTGTAGTATTTTCAATATTAAATTCTCGTTCCTCCAACATATCATCGCTGAGCCAGGTTATTGATGCTTCCGTTCTTTCACTTCTTAAAATTATTATCAAATACAAAACCTTGAAAAGAGTTATTAGTCTTTACTGTTAAATTGCATCGTAAATAATACAGTGTCAACACTTACGATAAAGAATATTATTCCAAATATTGTGATAATAATAATAAACTTGGTTGTTGCTGTTTCACGCGGTCGTCGTACGAATTTATCTTTATAGTTAATAGTCCACTTTGACGATGGTGCACTTAATGAAGATGCATCACTGACTGTTGCATTATTATCACTGTCGTTGGACGATAACATAATGATACACTATATTTTACAATTCGTCCACGATTGTTTCAACGCCAACACTTTGCGAAAACTAAAGACATTTCGGTGAGCGGTTTGTCAGACGGCATGATACCAATGCGCCTGGAGCATGAAAAGCGTGACAATGGAAAGAAGAACTTTACGGTTTCTAACTCGTACTCTGGTACCAAGAAATACACACATATTTCGTGGCATGCTAACCAAATGTTGCATAGATGAAGAGTATGGCAAAACCATGCTAAATGTGTAATAAGCGTTATTAATAAGAAGAAAAAACGCGCTCAACGCAAATGTTATGTGTGACATACTTTGCCACTCTATTAATTAGATGCGTTGGATGTACAGGTGAATTTAAATTCATAGAATATGAGCTGCCAAAGAAATTACTTTGTAATCAATTGTTTTTTTTTACTGATTTCTATACAATTAACTCGAGAAAAGTAATAAAGCAAAAACGATTTCTAATCAATTATTTTTATCACTGATTTCTAGACAGTTGAGTCGAGGAAAGTATTAAAGCAAATACGGTAGTGTTTTTCAATTAAGAAATACGTAACAATTTCAGAATAATTTTCTATCAGAGCTTCAATTGATTAGTTGATTAATTTACAGACATCGTTATATATTTTTTTAGTATATAGGTAATCAAAATATTGGAAACATGCCACTTAAGATTTAATACTACTAATGGAAATCCTGAAATACGTATCTAAAAAATTGATAACGCCGGCTTCTTATAAAAATTACGTGTTCAATGTAACAGTCGATTTATATTTGCTTTTACGATGCAGTTGCAATACTTTTATTATTTCATTTCATAAGGATTTCTCAATCGGATTTTATGAAGTAGACACATTTTACGTCATCTGTTAATATAGATAATTAATATCTAAACATCTCTCAAAACGACCTTACAAGCAGGTAATACTAATTATGATTATTCTTCTCGGATATAACACTTCCTCTCTGATTACTATGTTTAGAACTGGCCATTATTTTTTATTATGCTTATTGTATCAATATTATGCTGCTATTTCTTATGACCGATTGTTTGCTGTCTCGTTATCGTTCTTATGCTAGCAGGTAGTGCAAGTTCGCGCCGCAAAATTAAACTTCGTTCTGAGCTGTTAAACAAGTAGCATACGTAACTTTAACAACTTTTGAAAATATTACAACGAAGCTTAGACAGTTGCATATATAATATAGTTCTTAAAAGTTTAAAAGTTGTTCAAACTAAATATAGGTACGTTTCATTGACAAACTAAATTTCTAAAATATTAGAAATTTCGAACCAAGCAAATCAATCGATTTTTTGTTTGTAAGTACAGTCACTATTTTTCATTAAAATTCATTACATTAGTAAGTTGTTGCAAAAAATATTTTGCAATAAGTACATTACTAGAATTTTTAAAAATTCAATCCAGACCTAGTTAACTACCTCTTTTATATTATTTGCACAAAGTAAACACAATGTTTTTAAATGTATTTCACGAAAATTCGAAATATTTTAGCTATTTATTAATAATTTATAACTTTTAAATCAATGATTAATTGAACATTAAACAAAAACATGGTGAACTTCTTTAACACGCTCCACGTGTATTAAATAGTGTGAAATCGTGGATATTGCTCTTGAATCAACAACTTTTTGTTAATCAGTGTTAATAACATTTTCATATGACATAAGCTTATGGAAATTATGTTTTAAAAACTTTGAATTAATTGCATATCTGAACACCAGTTATTTTTTTTACATTTATTTCATTAAAATCAAAAAAAAAATTTCCACAAAAGTCAATAAGTCAGGTATGTCGACACATCATAACAAAATTCTTATTAAACATAGTTTCGATAAACTTCGATTGCTACTAAATTGTAGTAAAATGTAAATAATCAATTGTTTTCATGCAGCACTAATATAATGATTTTCATTAAACCTCAATGAGATATAAGCTTATCTATGCATTCAGTTTCAAACAAAATGAATATTATGTACTCAACTAATTTGCATTAACCGCTTGATAGCGTAAGCGTATATGCAAATACAATATTATATAGCGTATGTTTAATAGACACCTAGATAAATTTATGTGATTTTACGAAGACTGATATAAATTATAAATGTGATATTGCGTAATATTCACACCGTTCTGACTGATTCCAATGAAATCTACGCGATTATTTTCAAGATTACTTATTATACGTTGTTATTGTCAATAAATCAACGAGTTTATGAATTGACACATGGGATGAGCTTAATTCAATCTAAAATTAAAACTTTACCTGCGTTCGAAAACGTGTTGGAAAATGATAGGCAACTTCAGGATTATCCAGCGCAAGGATGAACGGTACAGCCATAGTATTCCGTAAACTGCGCAAAAGGATCAATGCAAGCATACTGCAAAGTCCAACCCCCGGCCATAGAAAGTAATTTGCGTTAATTGCATATCCAATTTCAGATAGTTCAACATCACAAATTACGTCAAAAATCATAAACGCGCCACGCCACTGAAGATTCACTAATAGATTAAAATGAAAAATATAAGTTTGCATCAAGACTCGCCAAAAGTATTTGTACTTGTACAGTTGTTCGTAAGCATTGAGTTTTTCTTGTAGAATATCGCGCAAGAAGGTCCAACAGATTAGGATGCAGTTGGCGAAGAAATACGTTTCGTACATGGGGAAAACATCCATATGAATATCATATATAACCCATATACCCCGCCAATTTGCGATCACTAATGGCGAGATAACACACACCGATAAAATAGTATCCAACGTCTTCAGAAACGTCGATTTAGTCTTGGTGCGCACATCTTTCTCTTTCGAAAAGTAATAAGTTGTACCGATTTGAATAAGATTTTCTTTGGGCTTCTTGAACAAGCTACTGGTCTCATCCATGTTTGCGCCGTAACTAAACAGATCAATTCGCTTTCCTACGATTTTGTGCTTCAAGCCATGGTCTAGCTATGGTCTAGCTACTACTCAGGGTGTGACAAAATGCGCGCGTTTTTTTTTTCGCATTGCATGAATAAAATCATACCTAATTACACCGAGAAAAATTCAACGTATATTGTAAACACTATATCATAATATTTTTATTTGAATGCGAATATATTAACGTATAATTAGATAAATAAATGCATTCACGTGGCGATGCAATTGAAGTAGTATTTAAACTGCGCTTTTTCTTGTAAATACACGCAAAAGGTATTTTTGAGGTTGATACTGTTACTTCATTGTTTATTTGTGCAACATTTTCAAAATCCGAATTTTATGAGTACCTATGTCACATTCCATATGATAAAACTATGGCTGCAAAAACTGCCAGTATGTTTAATTATCATGTGTATAAATGCAGAAGTAAACAAGTATTATGTGAGCACGACTAACAAATTAGTACTAATTAGTACTTACCACATCTGTTTTGAAACGCGTCGGAAAATGGAAGGATTCCCGATCGTCCATGGTGACTGTGAATGGAGCACCAATGACGTTAATCACACTCTTCACTGAAACGAGGCCGAGAATACTCGCTGCAAGGAAGAGCATGAGCGGTCGCGCATCTTCCGGACGTTTTAAGTGTCCAGCTTCGTCATATTGAATATTGTACACTTTGTCAATTATACACCAATAACAACGCCACTGTAACACTACTAGCGATGCATAAATGCACGTGTTCAAGAGTCGTAAAATAGGAAAGTGTTTCAAACTTGTTAGATAATCGGTAAACACTGGTCGCAGAACAGTGCAGGCCAAAAGAAGTGCAGTAGAAATGATGAAAGTTGGCATATAGGGGAAGAAAACTTCGTAGAGATCGAATAATACCCATGTACTTCGCCAATAACCCACGATTGAAGGACCAATTATAAATGATGAAAATAGCACGTCCAACCAGTATAAAGGTTCTTCGTTAAGAATTGTAGTACGTTTGAAATCGTCATCTGGAAATTTGGAAAAACCAAAGCGAAATTGAAAATATTTGCATACTTCAATGACCTAATTAGTAGATTTAGTATTTGGTATCATAAAAATGATCTACTGGATTTTGTTATATAAAGCAGTCAATGTTTCTGCTAAAATTGTTTATCATGCTACGTGAAAATATTTACATATTACCTTTTAAAATGTAATCGTATTCCAAATAGCCCGGTTTTTCTTCTAGTAGATATTTTTCATTGGAGATTTCATTGCGATGCTTTTCTATTTGTTTGATTGATTGCTTCTGAGTATAGTTTCCTATGTACAACGATGATAGGTACATGACTTTTTTGTTTTCTTATCTAGTATTAATTACCTACCTGATTTATGAGGTAAGAGCTGATCATATTTGTAATCACCTTTAGTCGGTTGCCCATGTATTCTAGGAGGGTTTTTCTGTACATCTAGTTAAGAAGCAAATGAGTTTTTTAATATGAATTAGCATTATTTAATTAACTAGGTAATGAAAAAACTTAGCAAAGAAACCTTCAGAGAACCTTTGGTCAATGGTGAGTATTCGGTTTGTTCGCTGTCAATCATATTTGATTATTGGAATCTGTTAGCACCTAACACTATGATTGATATCTGGCTGGTGTTTATTATCTATTATACTTTCGACAATGTCAAAAAGTTAGATACATATTATCAGTTGCACACCGTCTGGAGTGAACGCACTAATTGAACCACTGCTGAGAGAATCATCTAACGAGGATTTGTATGGAGCTGCTGATTACGGTTGATTACAACAGCCACCCAACCAGCCAACCAACCTTCAGATATTAATCTTTGCGCGTATCCACTCCACTTAGGACATAATACAAGTGCTCATATGGCTTAATTACCGGGTCGTTAGCAAACTCCGTGAATTCGCTGAATTTCTTATAACAGTGTAAAAAATAAACACGTGTTGGCGCTCAAATACTGGCAAAACCAAATTTTTATTTTTTGTTTTGATATCAGTAATGTTTCAAAACAAATCTCCAAAATTTTAAAACCAACTTGTTTTGAAATCATAATACGTGCTTTTCCAGGATTTAAATAGCTACTATACTATCTTATAGTAAATTATAATCTTTCTGTAATTCATTTATTAACAATATTAAGTAGTTAAAAATTAAGTACAGTTTTGATTTCGATATTTTAATTATACAATATTTAATAAATTCTCACTTTAAATTTGTGTGTATGATATTTGGTCGCAAAATCAACAATTAGTTTATACAGTCAATCAACGTATGGGACATTTGTACTTAATGATGAAGTTTTCATTACAATTAGTTAATTGTGCAGTACATTTTGCATAGCGTATAGGTAAATAGAATAAATGTCTCATCGTCAACTAGATAATAAACTTGGAATAATATAACTCTTTATACATTTTCGTAATAGTCGTTAATACTTTTCCGTTTAAGTGGAATTGTTGTAAATATTTACTATACAATAATAATTACTTTTCGTACATACTTCGATATACTTACAATACTTTTTAATACTATTGTGACAATTCACATTGCTAAATTATTAATCGGCATTATATATAGTGTGTATAAATTATCAAAACAATATCGGCCATAGAATTTTGTCAGTCAAATCACTTCATAGAATATGTAGAAATAGAGTAGAAGAATGCAATTGTTAAATAAATTAGTCATTGTTTCAAATTTTTAAGATTGTTTGCGTTTGTTTATATCTAAGAAGTAAAGCTGCCATTGCCTGATGTTCGTACATTTTAAATATTTGATCATATACGTCGTGTATATTATTTATTCGTCCTCGCTCTCCTGATCGCCAGCGGAATGAGCCACGCACTAAAAATTTGAAGCAATGCACATTATTTTGCCGCTGAAATGATAAGATTTATACATACGTCTTTAATATTTATTCGCTTCGAGTGCATCGTTTGTTCGGGATAAATCCAAGGCTTAAAATTTGGATTAGGCTGTTGCATTTTCCATTTGTTGTAATTTTCCGCAGCTTTTTCGAGTTTGCGAATCGCTTTCGGTGCAAACTTTTGCGTCAACTTATTAATTAGCCAACTGGGTAATTTACCCTTGGGATCAGTTTGCGATACGTATCCAAGAAAAGTGCCTTTCCCTTTAGGTCTCACCACAAATCCCGTTAGAAGTGAAACCGCCCTGTATAAATTAGAAATCAATTAATTTGCTCGTGTTTGTAATGATTCATATTTACCTAACGAACCCCTGTTTGGGAGGGTATAGCATGTGATCGACGGAATGATTGAATATCAGCTTTTCATCGCATAAATCCAGCCAGGAGCGCTGCAATACAAAGTCTCTATTTTTAACTGGTGCGGGACAAGACACTAAAACATTCAGAAAGACATCGTGCATGCGTAACAAACGGGTGCCTACATAGTCAGTTTGTTTGTCAACATTTATGAAACATTGACCATGTTTATTGAAAACAAGTACATACATGCGTAATATCCAACATCGTTATTTGGATTCAGATATCCAATTTCAATCGACGCGACCATATGCTCGTCCCATTCTTTGCGGTACTCAGGATCATGCAGGACGTCAAATAATGTATTTGGTGTCACATTCGGGAATTCTGTGTGTACCTTTACCATTTTAAAGTTGCTGTTTATCATGTGTTTAGTCCATACCTAAAGTATTCGTATGTTAAATCACGTTTGTTTGTAAAATGATAAGCGGCATAATCATAATCCTAACAGCTGAAGCTATAAAGCAGTTTGCGTTCGAGGGTATTTATTGAACGTGACATTGCACAGGCGCAAGGAGCGCCTACGAACTTGCGCATTGAACGCGGAAATCCTTTGGCGGAAAAGCGAGGCATACATGACGTGCGGGAGGAGAGAAATAATATTAATGCAAAGTAAGACTCACCCTTGTAGTATCTCCCTTGTCGTATTCGATCTTCCAGTTGGTATCATCGTCGACGAGTTTTTTTAGCAAATAAAAATCACTATCCTCGGCCACTTTTACGTGTCCTATCTCCATGCTGTCAGATCCCTGATGTATACACCACCGCAGCGCAAACGCAAAATGCCGCTCACGTGCACTCGTCCTCAACGCGCGGGTACTTAGGGGCCGCGTTGAATTTTGTACGTGGCAGCTGCAAACAATCAACAAATAACCGGCCTGCCAACGTGGGGACCGTATGTGTATCGATGACAACGCTGGCAGACTCAGGTGCCTCACCTAATTGTTCATTTGTTTTTGATTAGCGCTAACAATAATGTTTGTCATCACAAGCATTGTTTGCACGCTTTCTTCCCAACATGAATATTCGAGTTGCGCTAATTCATACTAAACAAGTTGTTGACGCGCTTCTGTGCGCGTTCCAATCCGTAATATTTGACCACTCACTCACGCAAGCTTTATCAGTTAGTGTAGAATCCTACTGATGTTTCAGATTATCGACTCGCGACGAATGCCGAGTTATCAAGAGGAGCGCAACGAAAAAAACACGCTGCACCTCACTGCTACGCATTTATACGTGTGGCGTATCGTCATAGCGACAGCCGAATACCCATGATAAGAAACTTGAGTATAATTCGTTGGTGATATTGTTGTACGGTAGTGGTGGAAAGAATAGCATCCGCATAGTATCATATAGTAGTGTGCGCGATAACTACTATTTCGGCTCACTTGGTAATCGAACTGCTAGAGTCGCATAATTATTACGCGAAATAAGTAATTGATAAATAAATCTTACATAATATATTTCAAGTGTAATTGAAACTATCAATTTTAGGAAAGTGCAAAAGAAATAAAATGGATAATTTCTCAGAAGAGTTACGAACTAAAGTCGAGGAATGGCTGGAATGGGATAAGAATGAAGCAAATTCCAGTCTTGTGCAGCAGCTAGTGGAGAAAAAAGACGCTGAAACATTAAAGAAACTCTTTTTGCCACGAATTTCCTTCGGTACTGCAGGCCTACGAGGACAAATGGCACCAGGATATGCCTGCATGAATGATTTAGTTATTATACAAACCGCACAAGGACTTCTTACGCATCTCCAAAAACACCAGAAAGAACTACTATCCAAAAATGGAATTATATTAGGATATGATGGACGATACAACAGCAAAAGGTACAGTAAAATTTGCATTGTTAAAATTAACTATTTTCTCTTAACAATGTTTGCAGATTTGCGCACCTAACAGCTGCAATTTTTCTACACGCTAATTGTCCAGTAAAATTGTTTAGCAACTTGGTGCCAACACCCTTTGTTCCCTTTGCTATTAACAAGTGGAAATGTGCTGGAGGTGTAATGGTAACTGCGTCACATAATCCCAAAGAAGATAATGGTTACAAAGTACGTTAATGCTTGTTATTTGTGCGCATAGATTTATTTACATGATTTGCAGGTTTATGGTTTCAATGGTTCTCAAATTGTATCACCAACCGATAAGGATATTCAAAGCTGTATCATGAATAATTTAAAACCATGGCCTACTTCGTGGGATATTGATATATTGGAGAATAATTCCTTATTGAGCGATCCTCTTGCCGAAACTATAGAAAACTATATGTCAGAAGTCCATGACACAATTATTCCTGAACATATCACACAAAATAAAAATACAAAACTTAAATTTGCGTATACCGCAATGCATGGAGTCGGGTACCCATACATTACGAAAGTGATGGAAACGATTGGGCTTGGAGTTGTTCCAGTGAAGGAACAAGTTGAACCTGATCCAGATTTTCCTACTGTTAAGTATGGTATGGTGGAATATAGAATAACACATATTAATGTTATTGATTTTAGATTTCCTAATCCAGAAGAAGGAAAGAGTAGTCTGGATTTATCATTTAAGACCGCTGATAAAGAAGGGTGCAAAGTAATCTTAGCTAATGACCCAGATGCGGATCGACTTGCTATTGCTGAAGTGGACAGCAACGGTAAATGGAAAGTATTTACTGGGAATGAAATTGGAGCCTTGTTGGGATGGTGGATATTTAATTGCTATCAAATTCGATATCCTTCACGAAAACTATCTGATGTTTATATGCTGGCTAGTACAGTGAGTTCAAAGATCCTTCGATCGATGGCCCGTATTGAAGGCTTCAATTTCATCGAAACACTCACTGGTTTCAAGTGGATGGGTATAATTAATGTATAAAGCAAATAAGCCATATGAAATCTAAATATATCTTATTTCTAGGTAACAAGGCGTATGATTTATTAAACCAAGGTAAATACGTAGCATTTGCCTTTGAAGAAGCTATTGGCTTTATGTGTGGAAGCACAGTTTTGGATAAAGATGGGGTATCTGCTGCTGCCCATTTATCTACACTTGCAGTACATTTATACGCACAAGGATCAACTTTAAATGAGTGTTTGAACACTATATTCAGAAAATATGGTAACCATATATCCAATAATTCGTATTATATTTGCCACGATGGACCAACAATCAAACGTATATTTGAAAAACTACGAAACTTTAATGGAGATAACACCGTAAGCAATATATTGATTTTAGTTAGTTTGAAAATTAAAGATCTGTTATTTATAGTATCCATCTGGTATTCTGAATGATAAATTCGTAATATCTAGCGTGCGTGACTTAACCACCGGATTTGATAGTTCCCAGGGTGATAAAAAAGCAATTTTACCTACATCAAGCAGCAGTCAAATGATAACATTTGAATTTTCGAATGGTTTGGTAATTACTTTGCGAACCAGTGGTACAGAACCAAAGATTAAATATTATTCTGAATTATGTGCGACATCGCCAGATGCGTAAGTAGACCTTGACAGTTATTTACGCAAAATTGCTTGATGTCTATTATATTATAGATCTCTGCAATGTTCTTGTGATGTCTTAAATGAAATGGTTGAGGCTATCGTTGAGGAATTTCTGCAACCAAAATTGAATTCACTAATTTCACGTTCTGCGTGAAAAACAATACAAAATTAATAATTAAATTTTACAACAATTTTTGTTTATATTATGAGTAGTGTGTTTCGATTTCAAATTACATTAATAGGTAATTTAAATACGTCGAGTAAAAATCGTTATACCGAAAACACTTAAAATTATAGGTTATAATGCGCTTTTAATAGTTCAATTATTTTGAATTTTTGTATTTTTCCACTGGTAGTTTTAGGATACTCATCTAATATATGAAGTTTTGATGGAATTTTGTAATGTGCTAACTCGTCCTTGCAGAATTGGATAACGTCTTCCAAGTGCAGTGATTCGCCAAGCTGTAATCGTACACATACGCATATTTCCTCCCCTAATCGTTCATGCGGTAGCCCAATTACCTGGATTAACATTATAATATAATGTTTGTATAATAATTTATATGGTATTTTCGTACCTGGCAATCGATTATTTTTGGGTGCTTTGTTATATGATCTTCAATTTCTTTAGGATGTACATTCTCGCCACCACGAATGATTATATCTTTAATGCGTCCGACAATCTTTCCAGACCCGTCTTCATATAGTACAAATTTATCACTAAAATGTAACAGAAAATTTTAAGTTAAACTATTTTAACATTGTAATCATAACATACCCAGTCCTTAACCAACCAAGTTGATCTATAGTGCTCTTCGTTTTCTCAGGATCATCATAGTATTCCTTCATTGTTAAGTATCCTCGAGTACATAATTCTCCTGGAGTACCAAACGGTACAAGTTTATTATTTTCGTCTACTACTTTCACTTCGGCATGATCTGTAATATTTCCTACTGTATTTCCAACATGGTTGACATCTGCATGTAGGTATGATTCAAATATTATTGCAGTTGATTCCGTCATACCATAGAAATTCTGAATTAAAAAATAGTGAGCTTATCTAAACTAATGGCAACATCAGTATTATGTATCACTTACAACAACCGAATGACACCCAAAGTATTTGTAAATATCTTCAATTAATTTAGGTGTTGTAGGTGCACCACCGGAACATGCAATCTCCGCATGAATATCGAGCTTTTGTTGCTTTTGCTGTTCGATTAGATCAATATGCATTGTTGGAGTGCCGTAGATAACTGTGCAACTAGTAAATACCGTTCAATTAAATACGTACTGATATGTAAGTATATTCAACAACTTACTTGTGATCCTTAATTGACTGCAATGCTTTTGCAGGATTATAGAAGTCTGTTGGTAATACTAATGTAGAACCAAAATTTAAAGCAGTATACACTCCAGCTGTGGTTCCAAAGGTATGAAATAAAGGAACTTGAACACAAATTGAATGTTGTTTCTCATCAAACTTCATTCGGCGACCAATCACATATGAATTATTTACCATATTATGATGGGTCAAAACAGCGGCCTTAGGATTTCCCGTCGAACCCTATAAATAAATAAATATATTTTCATTGTACATACCAGCTCCTGAATATGAATCTCACAGGACAGAACAGAACGAACAGATGTTATGTGAGAAAGTATACTTCTCCTAGAGGAGAGATGAGATACTCAGGGATATACTCCACAAAACCTTATTACTTACAGAAGTAAATTGAATATTTAAAGAATCATCAAATGATACTTCTTTCTCAGCTGACTGAATATTTTGTATGTCCTCGTCAGAATGATCCATTTGGAGTTCTTCGAAATTGTATGTCCCACTATTGTAATTGTAATATGAAAAATTTAACAAAAATACAGATATATTTATATTGTTACTCACGCAGGATTATTATCCATCATTATAACACTTCGTAAAGAAGGTATAAGATTACTATTCAGAACTTTACCATTGCTGAAGATATTTGAATCCACTTCCTTGATAATCTGGTAATAGTTTTGTCGTTTGTTTGTATGACCACATATGAGTGCCTTTGATTTTGTTTTATTCAAACTATAAATTAATTCATTTTTCCTATATGAGTGATTTAGTTGCACCAACGGGTATCCTAGTCGTGCACAGGCCAACGAACTGACTATCCATTCGATACTGTTTGGTGCCCAAATTGCTACTTTATCGCCATATTTCAATTCAAGTTTTCTCAAACCTAGGGCAAACTTATCTACTTCCTCTTGTAATTGTTTATACGTTATCGTTTTATTTTGATGACATGATATTATAGCATCTCGCTCCCCGAATTGTTTGGCTGTTTGCGTTAAAAGCTCTCCAGCAGTTGCTGATAGCAAAGGAAACTCGCCGACCTTGTGAAGATAACTTAACTTTGATAAGTTCCTGCAAAATTAAGAAATTACGCAAGACAATACTTATAGTTAACCAATAATATTCAATTACCTGTTAATTTGAGATAAATTGAAACGTGGCTTCAACATGATGAACTAATATTATTTTGACCTCTCTTATGCACATGAGATACTTACTGACGCATGTCTCTATCTATTATGATGCTCTTATCAAAATGTAGCATAAATTTAAAGTGATTAGTGTTGCTTACATTTATATTACAGATACTAAAATGTTGTCCATTCAATGTCTTTTATAACTCATTGGTCGACAAATCATAATGAGGTAAAATTTATGTTTACAGTACTTTGAACTCTGATAATACATTCGTCTATTTGTTTTAATTAAGTGAAATATAATAAAACTTTTGTCAGCGCATAATACAAGTTATTTTATATACGTATCATATCCATTACCGGTTAAGTGTTCCTATTATAATATTCATGTTGGATTTTATAGATCATTCTATTTAAATGCAAACAAATGTAGATGGACATTATCCATTGGTTATAAATGAATCATTTTATTAGAGTTCCAATTTATGATAAGGAAACAGAAAGTAAGTTAGAGCCGGGGACGGTCGCATGCTGTCTGGGTTTCGCCGGTTCAAACCGTCCGTGTTCCGCGCAGCCCTTTTGATAATTGAATGGGAAGCTATTGTAAGTAAGGTGACCAACTATTTTTTGTTCAAAAAGAGTACACTTTGCAAGTATTTCATAGGCGAAAGAAGAAGAAAACGATAAAAACTTTATTTTCTTTAAAAAACATATTTTTCTTCGGAGTGGATTTTTTTGCTAAATGAGCATGTTCATCTAATAATGTAGCCACATTAAAACAACTTTCATTTTGCATATTAAATTTGACTATTTAGACGGCTAAAACATAATGTTTTTACAGAAAGTTACGACTTATCACTGCTCCAATAATCCGAAAGATTTCTATCCATCTTTTGTCAAGTTCTATCTTCTCATCGTTCCATATCTTCAAATTTTCTTCATTTAAATATAAATTTACTCTTCGAATTTCTTCAAAGAGAAAATTGTCATAAAAACAAAATCTATTACTTCCTTCATTACAAATTCGACAGTTGAACCTCTTTCCATTCAATTTTACAATTTGAAGAGCCCATTTGAAACAATTTGATTCTCCATATCCATTCCTCGATAGGTTCATAGCAAATTTTATAAAAATATTTAACTTCTTTTAAAAATTCATTTTTTATTCCGGGGTTGTGTTTTGTACAATGTTTTAGAAATACAAATGAGTATAAAATTATATAAATGAGTACTTTTAGGATTTTAAAAGAGTATGGTTTGCGAAAAAAGAGTACAAAACTCAAGAAATGAGTACAGTTGGTCACCTTTCTATAAGTATAATAGTTAATAAATGAGACTTAATATAAGAGTGGTCATTCGATTGACTACAGCGCTAAAATTTAAAATGAGCAGGGGGAGATGCCGTACGTGACAACATCGAGTAAAACCAAAATTCCAGATACCAAATTGTTTTTCATTTAATTTCATTCGCTAGCCAAAAGCATTTGCATTATTCATGTTGAAATAAGACAGGATTGCCGCCTTTGGATTTCCAGTAAAACTACTATCTTTAAATTAATAATTATACTTATTATACTTACTGAAATTGTATAATTAAAGGGTTATCAACGGAAATATCATCCTAGAAATGGTTTGAAATTTCTACGAGACAGTGATTGTGTTAGAGTTCCTCAAATTGATAAGTAAAAAATAATTAATATAAATTGAGTTGTAAGAATTTAATGTTACCTTACTTATGTTCGATTACCATCCATCATTATGATATATTCCAACGAAGAAAAATGAAAATTCTTTCTTCTTGTTGGAATAATGTAGTTGTAATAAAGGACATCCCAATGCCGTAATAATCCATTCAATACAATTTGGTGGCCAAATTGCCACAGGATCATCTAATTTTATTATGTTTTTCTAAACTTACAGTCAATTTATCAACTTTTCGATGCAATTGTTTAAACGTGACTGTATTATTTTGGTGACATGATATTACAGCATTACGATCCCCATACTTTTGAGCAGTTTCCCTTAATCGTTGTTCTGCGGTAACCCATTGTGGAGCGTATTCACCAATTTTGTGAAAGTAACTCAATTACTATAAAAATTTATAGATAAATCTGTAATAAAGTGCATATAAAATGTTAACAATTAAAATACCTGATCAAATTTAATGATTTATTGTGTAGTCGATATATTATGAACTGCTGTAACCGATAATATCTAAAACAAATTTTATTAAATCCTTGAAATGATTTTGACACAGTAAAGTCAACTAAAGTATATAAATAGTTTACAATGCGATTTTCACTCGACCACAATCTATCTCACAAATATTTGCAATACCATGCAGATACGAATTCATTAAGTATATTCAGGAAAAATAAGTGAATAGATTCATTAATGTCCTACTATTTTACCATGGTTTATACAACCGTTAAAGTAAAAAGTATCTAGGATAATATTATTATAACCTTAAACAATCGTTATCAGGCTCTAACGTTGCTTAATAATTAAACAAAATAAACATATGCAACGAAATTCTAAATAAAACATATTAATACAGGTCATTCATTGTTTGACTTTACGGTCCTTCAAAATATCATTTTAATCATACATTTCTTCTTAGAACATGAAAAGCGTGATTTCTGATTAAATGCACGAAAATCTAATGTATACGAATACAATTGTGATCGATCTCTTAGAAAATTAGTATATACCTACATGAATTACACGTGTTATTAACTTCTGATATAAATATTCTATTTATAAAAATTCGATACTTGCACGTGTCTAAAATATTGGTGACGGCATACTCGTAAAAACTCAAAAACTAAGTAATATTTATGGGCAATTCAGAATTTCTACAAATTGCAATAACTTGTAAATTTAGACCTAAAATATTCATAAATCGAGCTCAATGTGTTAATTCTTAAAATATTTTCGTACATAAATTTAAATTTTATATTAAATTTAATTTGTTTGAAATACTATTGTTTGTAAACAATAAAGTTTTGTAGAACATAAACAACATATTATAAAGATGAATCGCGCTTGAGCAACGTTGTTTGCTAGAAGAAAGCAGCACACTTTGATAAAAATCTAAGCAACCCCCATATTTTTAGCAATGGTGGGGCAAATCGGCACGTGATACGATTGGCAAGAAAGCTTTGCACAACTATTCACAATCCAGGACTGAGATTGAATACGTTTTGAGCAGTTTAGTTTTAGCCGTTAAGAAGAGCGGGAACGTTTTAGTGCACACGAATTAGAATTGCGTAATCTGAAATCGGTCATTTTACTTTTTATTTCGTAATTAGCTGTGAGTAAGATGTGAACATAAATCTGTTTTAAAATGTCACAACCAGCAGGACGAAAAGGTCCTGGCAAAAACACTAAGAAACCCGACGACAACGAGAAGGACAAGAAAAATACCAAAGCTAAAGATAAAGATGCAGGCGGCAACAAGGATGTCAAAGACAAAGAAGCGGAGAAGGAGCAAACTGAGACTTCCGCAAGTCCTGGTGACGAAGAAGCGCCGCCGCCAAAGCCTGTCAGCGCTGGAGCGAGTGTTAGAGATGCGGCTCAACGCGTTTTAACTTTATCACAAAAGGGAGAATGGGGACCTGTGGACCAAACGCTCAAGTCCATGGAAAAGGCCATCGCAAATGCTGGAGAAGATGCCAACACGATTCCGCTTTTAGGGGTCGCTGATCCGGTGAGTTTATACAGTTGTTTAGCTTGATAATTTATTATGACATCACGTTTGAAAGCGATATGAAAACAACACCGAGCAAACAGGCGGATAATCAATTATTTATCGAACAAACTTGACTTGTGCTTCCAGGCGACGGGAATGACACCGTTGATGTATGCGGTGAAAGACAACAGGACCTCCATACTGGATCGACTGATTGAGCTTGGTTCCGACGTAGGCGCACGAAACAATGTAAGTTTATTCCATGAAACTTACCCACGTATCGCAGATATTGCCGTGCCTAGAATCTATATTATTATGATATAGAGCCCCCAATGCATTAAACTAATAAGTAATTATCGTTTATATCGCATATATTCAAAGGCGCGGTAAACTTCTTCGCGATTAGAAATTTTTCTATTCTTGCAAACTTCATCAAAATAATGAAGAATGTTATGCATCATAAATTTTCGTAAAAATGATTAAATAGTTGAGTAAAAATAGGTATATTTTCGATAAGACAAATTAATGCATTACCCAAATTTGATAAAAATGCTAAATTGACATTCGTAAAAAATTAAGGAGAAAGTATCGCGTGACGAATTTGTCCTAGTTGTATGTTGCAAGTAAATTCACACTACTAATAGCCCTCGAACACTGAAAATTAATGTACTTTCTTCGCTGTTATTATACGAATCGTGTGTATTTCAGCGAAAGGAGATTTAATGTTAAGCATGCAATTTTAAACATGAATATTCAACATGGCAAGATCTTGATTTATTTGAACTTTGCAGGATAATTATAACGCATTGCATATTTCGGCTATGCACTCACGCGAAGATGTCGTCAAGCTTCTGTTGACGAAACGAGGTGTTGATCCTTATTCAGCTGGAGGCGTAAGTTACCACTGATGTTTATTATCGCAATAAATTCTTCTTCGCAATTTATTTATCCATTATATTCAGAGTCGACAGCAAACCGCCGTACATCTGGTAGCATCGAGGCAAACAGGAACGGCGACTGCAATTCTTCGAGCGTTATTGCATGCGGCCGGCAAGGATATTCGATTAAAACCAGACGGTGTACGTATGCGTTCAAAAGTTGGCATTGGCAACAACGGACATAATGAAATTAAATTTACAGCGCGGTAAAATTCCCGTACTGTTAGCAGTCGAAGCAGGTAATCAATCAATGTGTCGCGAATTGCTTGGCGCACAAACTGCAGATCAGTTGAAAGCCACCGCGCCGAATGGAGATACCGCATTGCATCTCGCAGTGCGCCGTAAGGATATTGATATGGTGCGTATTCTGGTCGACTATGGAACAAGCGTGGACATTCGCAACGGTGAAGGCCAAACACCCCTACATATCGCCGCTGCCGAAGGGGATGAAGTCCTCGTTAAGTACTTTTACGGTGTTCGAGCATCTGCCAGTGTCACCGATAATCAGGATAGAACCCCGATGCATCTTGCAGCTGAAAACGGACACGCGGCCATCATCGAATTGCTAGCTGATAAATTTAAAGCGAGTATCCTGGAACGCACGAAAGATGGATCAACCCTAATGCACATTGCATCGCTTAACGGTCACGCGGACTGTGCGATGATGTTATTTAAAAAGGGAGTCTACCTACATATGCCAAATAAGGTCAGTGGAATCGCGTGCACGGAAGAAATCAATGCTTTTCTTCTAGAAAGGGGAAATTTCTTCCACGCGACGTTCACCGTTTGATATGCTAATTATGCTTTGCGGCCTTTCAGGACGGCGCAAGAAGTATACATACGGCAGCGAGGTACGGACATGTAGGAATAATCAATACGCTGATTCAGCGCGGCGAAAAAGTCGACGTTACCACAAATGTACGTGTTGCATGCCAGAGTGTGATTATTGAATTTTGCGATCGCTACGCTGAGTAATTATTACTTGCAGGAGAACTACACTGCATTGCATATCGCCGTCGAATCTGCGAAGCCTGTGGTGGTCGAAACTCTTTTAGGCTACGGAGCTGACGTCCACATACGCGGGGGTAAACTTAAAGAAACGGCGCTGCACATTGCAGCACGCGTCAGCGATGGAGAACGATGTGCCTTAATGCTGCTTAAGTCAGGCGCAGGACCTAATCTAACGACCGAAGATGGACAGACACCTGTTCACGTTGCTGCTCAGTATGGCAATTTACAAACTTTGCAATTTCTTCTTGAAGATGGTGGTGATCCTCAGTATAAAAATAATGTAAATGCAATCTGTTGCACCTTTTGTCCCTATTTTAATGCCGCTATATTTTTAGTCTGGGGAAACTCCATTGCATTTAGCATGTAAAGGTTGCCGTCCTGAAATCGTAAAATATTTAATCGACTATGTGAAGAAAGGTGATAGTAAAGTAAGCAGTTATGTAAATGCTTTAACGGAAAACGATGAAAGTGCCTTGCATTATATTTGTAATGTCAAGAAGGAAGACGTTGAAATGCCAGGTGCTGACCGGGATTGTGTTCGAATTCTGTTTGAAAATGGCGCAGATGTTACACTAGTTTCGAAGCCATCACATGAAACTGCTTTTCACTACGTTGCAGAAGTAGGAAACAATGAAGTTTTCCTAGAAATGATATCGCATATGGGGGTTACTGAAGTGCAGAAAGCACTCAACAGGCAAACAAACATTGGTTGGACTCCTTTAAGTATAGCGTCGCATAAAGGTCACGTCGAACTGGTTAATAATCTCCTAAGCAATCACGCGCGTGTTGATGTCTTTGACCTAGAAGGACGATCAGCACTACACCTCGCAGCTGAAAAAGGCTACATTCAAGTCTGCGATTACTTATTACAAAACAAAGCATTTATCAATTCGAAATCACGAAATGGAAGAACTGCTTTGCATTTAGCCGCATTGAATGGCTACGTTGATCTAGTAACCTACCTTATAAAAGATCATAATGCAGTAATTGATATTCTAACACTAAAGAAGCAAACGCCATTACATTTGGCTGCAGGCGCAGGACAAATTGAAGTATGCAAATTGCTTTTGGATTTAGGTGCCAATATTGACGCAACAGACGATCAAGGACAAAAGCCAATTCACGCTGCTGCACGTAATAATTATTCAGAAGTAGCGAAATTGTTTCTGCAGCAACATCCTAGTCTCGTAATGGCTACTACGAAGGATGGAAACACATGTGCGCACATAGCAGCGGCTCAAGGCAGCGTCACTGTGATTGAAGAACTTATGAAATTTGATAGATCTGGTGTTATCTCGGCAAGAAATAAACTCACGGACGCAACACCATTACAAATTGCGGCTGAAGGTGGCCATGCCGATGTTGTGAAAGCATTAGTTCGCGCTGGTGCCTCCGTAACCGATGAAAATAAGAATGGATTCACCGCTGTGCACTTGGCAGCTCAAAACGGTCATGGTCAAGTATTGGAAGTACTTAGATCATCAAATAACTTGCGTGTAGTCAGTAAAAAGTTAGGCGTGACCCCATTGCACGTTGCAGCTTATTACGGTCAAGCCGATACGGTACGCGAATTATTAACACACGTACCTGGTACAGTTAAATCTGAAGTTCCTAATGGTACCGGATTAGTCCCAAGTTTAGGAAACGAATCTGGTTTGACTCCACTACATTTGGCATCGTTTTCTGGAAATGAAAATGTTGTTCGGCTCTTACTCAATTCTGCTGGTGTGCAAGTAGACGCCGCTACACACGAGAACGGCTACAACCCAATGCACTTGGCATGTTTTGGAGGACACACCACTGTCGTTGGGCTACTTTTGAGTAGGTCAGCTGAATTGCTGCAAAGTACAGAAAAACATGGTAAAACTGGTTTGCATATTGCTGCCACGAATGGTCATTATCAAATGGTGGAAGTTCTACTTGGCCAAGGCGCTGAAATTAATGCCACTGATCGTAATGGTTGGACACCACTTCATTACGCATCCCGCGCAGGACAATTTGAAGTGGTTAAATTGCTAACAGAATCTGGTGCTTCCCCAAAAGCAGAAACAAACCTAGGAGCAGCACCTATTTGGTTTGCTGCATCTGAAGGTCATCATGATGTTCTGGAATACCTCATGACCAAGGAGCATGAAACGTACTCGTTAATGGAAGACCGACGTTTTGTTTATAATTTAATGGTATGCTCCAAGAATCACAATAATCGGCCAATTGAAGAATTTATTTTGGTCTCTCCTGCACCGGTTGATACTGCAGCAAAGCTATCCAACATTTTAATAACGTTGTCAACGAAGGAAAAAGAACGAGCTAAAGATTTAATTGCAGCTGGAAAACACTGCGAGTATATGGCAACTGAACTACTTGCACTTGCTGCCGGGTCAGATTCTGCTGGACGAATATTGACATCCATTGATAACAGAAACGTTGAATTTTTAGACGTCCTCATAGAAAATGAGCAAAAAGAAGTCATCGCACATACTGTGGTTCAAAGGTATCTTCAGGTAAGCAATAAATAATTTAATAACAAACCGAAAAATTAATTTAAAACTTTTCAGGAACTATGGAGGGGTTCCCTCAATTGGGCCACATGGCGGACTTTACTCCTATTCATCCTGTTCATATTTTGCCCTCCCGTATGGATAGCATTCACACTACCTTTAGGACACAAATATCACAAAGTCCCCATCATTAAGTTTATGTCTTATTTAACATCCCATATTTATTTAATGTTTTTCCTTCTTTTAACCGCCATTTTCCCGTATTACCCAGTCGTACGACCAGGTCTCATACCCTATTGGTATGAACTGGTGTTACTAGTCTGGTTAAGTGGTGTGCTTCTTTTTGAACTAACAAATCCTAGTGATAAATCGGGATTGGGATGGATTAAATTGTGTGTGCTACTCTTCGGAATATTCGGTGTAGCCGTGCACCTCCTAGGACTTGTTGCAATTGAGAAAATGTATTGGCCAACGTTGATGTACTGCCGCAATCAATTATTCGCCATTTCTTTTCTACTGGCTTGTGTACAAATTCTGGACTTCCTATCGTTTCACCATCTCTTCGGGCCATGGGCTATTATTATTGGTAATCTCATGAAGGACCTCGGAAGATTTCTGGCTGTGTTGGCTATCTTCGTGTTTGGATTCTCCATGCACTTCGTAGCGTTGAATCAACCCTTCAAGAATATGTCCTACGAGGAAGCTCGAAGATATGGCACCTACCCGATCGCCAAAGTCTATTTTGGAGAAGGTAAACTTTGCCATATTTTCCATATTTTCGCGGATTTCCATTAAAGTATTATAATCTCATAATCTTCTAACATTATAATTATCTACTAACTAGACTTAAGCGCTAATGATAGCACTAGGAGTAATGAAGCTGACACCGAATGGATACGTAAGGTAATAAGACCAAGTCGGGCGCGACATTTCGCATCCGTGAAACGTAAACCACACCAACCAATTGAACCAGACAGCGGCAGTAAGTTATGTGTGTCGAGTGCTGTCGAACCGCCTTATCGCCACCGCAAACATGCGGTTTGCGTATTGTGTCCAGTCTTTCATTCATATGTGTTATGTGGATTCGTATGTTAATTGCTTAGGAATCACAGCCGTAAAACGTTTGATAATTGCGCTGATAGAAGCTCAACTGTGTGTCTATTGTTTCATGCGTGTTTTGTCTCTTCTACAATGTTAAATCCATGATATCGCTTGCATATTGTATGATCATTTTGCGTATGTTCTCAGTGCTGATGAATCCGTTAAAGGCGCTAGAGCTCTTGTTCTTCGCTATCTTCGGCCAGACTACCTATGACGATTTGCTGATACGCGGCAATGGCTCCCTGCGTCCGCAATGGACCGACGTTCTCTTTAAACTCGTATTCGGGATTTACATGCTCGTCTCGGTGGTGGTGCTCATTAATCTTCTAATTGCTATGATGTCTGACACCTACCAGCGTATACAGGTAACTCATGCGCACGCCGTTCTGCTTTTGTGTTTCCAGTCCAAAAGAACCCCGTCCAAGCTTTTGAGTTGCTGTTTTTCGCGATCTTTGGACAAACCACAACCCATCAGCTCAAAACCACTAACTGGGAGCGCAACCACAATAATCAGCCGTACTGGACGGAAAATCTTTTTAAGATGGTTTTTGGAGTTTATATGTTGGTATCCGTCGTTGTACTAATTAATCTACTAATTGCTATGATGACTGACACTTACCAGCGCATTCAGGTAACTTCTGACCTGCATGCCATGAGTTTTGCCATGTCCACTTATTCAATATGCCCGTTTGTTTTTCGTTGTCATTGTACTTTTACTATCTGTCTGTCTCTCGATCAATAATTTTCGTGGTGAACGTTTTAAAATTGAGAGAGATATCAATGTTTTTTACATAACTCACTTCGAAGTTTTTGCATTTTGTTGTTGTTGTTGTTCTTGTTCGTAATTGTGTTACTTGAATAATATCTGTTCAATGGCTTCGTATACGTTCTGTTGGGCTGGATTCAATTTTTTGCGCATATTGCGCGGTAGATCCGTATTTTGATGGGCTATTTAGATCGATTTGATAGCTTATCACCCACCCGCCGCTGCAGTAATCACTCAGACTACGTAAACATAGTTGTAGCAAGATTTTCGCAATCTAGTTTCGTTATCAATCCAGAAAGAGTAACCAAACACACGTTGACCACGTACACACACTGCAAATATCATCATACTAATAGTAGATTAATATACATAAGAATGAATTCAGATCGTTTGTAGTATGTGATTTATGAAATGTTGCGTTTTCACTTAAGAATGTCACCACCTGAGAATGTCGTTCCGTAATGGAGGTTGTCTGCCTGCACCTGAATATAGATATTCTGCCAACAGCAGTTAAACACGCGATTACATCCAAAGGTTTTGATTTTAGGCGCAATCCGACATTGAGTGGAAGTTTGGTCTGAGCAAACTCATTCGCTCAATGCATCGAACGACGTCAGCACCGTCGCCTATCAATCTGATAACGACATGGCTCTTCTACATAATAAATTTCTGCAAACAGAGAAGTACGTCACTGCTTCATGTTACGAATGTTTTAATCCTGTTTAATTTCAGTAAAAGCGAAAAAACGAACGAGCATGGCAAATCTTATTGGTGGCTTCCAGCGTATTCAACAGTTAAGTCCTCGTTCAAAATACGGTCAGAAATGGCTCGCCAAAGTAAAGAAAGGCCGACAAATTGCACCCAAAGAATCAGTTGCAGGACTTTCGGTAAGTCACTTAAGTCCGCTTGGTTCGCAACTTAGCTTCTCCATTGCCACCAACCGCATCGAGCATGTCACCGATTGGGAGGCAATTGCCAAAAAATACCGCGCACTTACGGGCGCAATCGACGAAGTCAAGGAAGCTGGAAACGATGACGATGCTGACGAGGACGAAGACGGTCAAGTCGGCAATAATGTTTCAAATTAATTATGTGTAAAAAAAATTAATACCAAACTTAACAATGTGTGAAATTTAAAGTTAGTGCCAGTATTTGTATATTTAACAAAATTAATGCAATTTTCAAGAAAACGTATTAAAAATAGATAAATTTTCCTTTGTTTTTCTGTTTATCCTCATCCATATCACAAATCAGTGCGGAGAAAAAAACTACCAGTAATGTTAGTTGGAGATTCATCTCCAAATCTTACTTCGGTAGTACTAATGCAATCACCTTTATCGTAACTTCTCCAGTTAGGACACGAATTCGCCATCATACTGTCGTTTAGTATTGATTTTGTGTAGAATTTATGACTACGTGCATGACTACAAAATACTAATAATTGATCAAAATAGATTAAATCAATAATGTCACATAAACTTACAGTCTTCATACTGAACATCAGGTTTTAAGAGGGAACAACCTGGTTGTACAGCCGTACCACCATTAGGAAAAAAATCAACAGTACCTAAAGACGCTCTAAACCCTAACCAACCTCCATCCGTATGAACAATATCAACAAAAATTGCATCATCAGCGCTCAATCGATCATTAGGTCCAATTGTAAATAAATCAAAGTAAGGAGCTGCTGGATCTAGAGCAGTTATCCTTCCGAGTTTTTTCTTTGAAATTTCATAAACTCGTTGACCAGTTAACCCAGCCACATGACAACCAAGCGAGTGCGAAATTAGATGGATTTTTGTCAAGGAAATCTTTTTCTCGCGATAAAGACGGTTTACAATGAAATCACCGATTTGTGAAGATACACTTGGAACTGCAAGTGATGCCGACATATAATCTGCATCACCTTTCGACGACCAGTCAAGGACGATTACGTTGTATCGTCCTTTACGGAGATATGCAGCCGTCATATTTTTGCACCATTCGACATAGTAATGTTCAGTCCAGCCATGAACTAATAATTTAACAGGTAGCTTAGCATCAACCAGCGTTAAATTATTATTTATCACAATAGACTCCACTGGATACTTTTGATTATACAAATAGTACATAATCGCTTCATCCTCCACTGGTTTATTTTGCAATCGTTTATTTGATGTTGGAAACCGGATTGGTATGCCATTTAACATTTGACCAATAAAATCTTTGCGGTATTTATCTATCA
>JARJDV010001581.1:0-14287 GCA_030264675.1 Anaulacaspis nigra
TAACATCAGGCAAAGATGTGCCACCCACTTGTATCATAACATGGGTTCTTTTATTAGCTAACACAATCCATTCTTCTGCAACAGCTTTCCTTTCTTGAAGATTCATTGACATTCCTTCACCACTTGTTCCATTAACTAAATCACAAAAACAACATAAATAATTTTTTAATTAATTACCTAATTATGTTACTTACCCAGGATGCCTGCAAGTGTTTTGGGCTTCAATAGAAATTCTAAATAATCATCAATAATTTCTAGGTCTAAATCACTACAATAAATAAATCAATATAATAATTGCTATCATAAATACAATAGAATTACCCATTATGTTTAAATGGTGTAAAAACTGGTACAATTGAGCCTTTTACTTTAAATTTCATTTTAATTATTCACCTAGAATAATACAACCGCAAATTTATGGATGCTGTAAATAAATGTTAGCATATGAGTATGTTAACAGGCCCAAAGCGTTGTTATCACAATATGCGTTATCACGAAGCAGGTTTGTAAACACTTATTGAAAAGTCACTCAATGTTGTGGTGAATTTGTAATCATATGTTAAGACAATTTCTGTGGAAGAAAACTTATTTTTTATCACGTAAAAAATTACTAAAATTTTACCATGGAAGAATAGATAACGTAGAATAAATGACTAAATATCGATTGATTAATAATACCACGAAACCGAGAAATATGTGATAAAGTAAAGGTTACCAAAGCGGTTTAGTAATATTCATAAGACTACGTAAGTAAGTATACATTATGCGAGTTACTCTAGCGTACGCATGCAAGTGACTTAAACCTGGTTTATTGAATGTTCGTGCATCTTCTCCCACTTTGACTGTGAACGTGTATAAGAACATGAGTGAGATCATGCGAGAAAGCAGCAAATACACTTTCAGGCCTATTAAATGTTGTTTCATTGGAATTCCACGTGCGCTAATCAATCCAGTGCGCACCAGCAAGATCTAAAGGCGCAAACAGAGGCAAGTACTTTATGTATTACTCCTACTCCACAATTCTTATACATTCAATAATAGTCTTTTCAGTTCTTCGTTTTCATTCGCCGTGTACGTTGTTGCGTTGGCAGAGAGAAAAGTTCAATGCTACGAATGCCTCGAATAGTTTGTGCTTCGAACTTTGCTGCTGAGCATTGAGCGCGCGTCCTGACCGAAATTTACCGTTCGCTTATTTTAATCACGCAACACGTTAAATGCATAAGTAAGTTACTTGTAGATGCAACAAACGCAACTCTAGACGTGGTATAATAATTGTGCAGCATTAATGCGCGTCGCAAAATAATTTGAATAATTACTCATCACTCACCCGCGCAAGTCCATTTGAATTCCAAATGGTGCTCAAACGCAATAAAGGCTACGAAGACATCGATGCCGGAAGAAGTACCTCATCACCCACATCATCTCATCAGCAGGAGTTGAATCATCAACCAGAAACTCGCAATCATGACATCGATGATATCGGAATGCCACAGGAAATTGAAATGGCCTCCGTTTCAGTTGTGCCGGATGGTAAATGACTTAAACTTAAACTTAAGAATCTTAGAGATTTAAGTATGTTTCTAGATACCTTTACGGTTACTCAAGCGGTCAATGCGCTTGGATTTGGATGGTTTCAAGTGAAGTTATCTTTATGGACTGGACTTTGTTGGATGGCAGACAGCATGGAGATGACTATTTTGTCAATATTATCACCTGCACTTCATTGTCACTGGAATATTACAACGTAGACGTACATTACTTATAAACTCTGAGCAGCTGATGATGCAATACGTTTTAGATATCAACAAGCGCTCACAACAACTGTGGTCTTCCTGGGGATGATGCTGTCATCCACTTTTTGGGGAAATTTGAGTGATCGCTACGGAAGAAAACATGCCTTAACTTTATGTTCTGTATTGCTGTTTTACTATGGAATGTTAAGTGCCATTGCGCCAAGTTATATGTGGGTATTGTTTCTACGTGGTTTAGTGGGCTTTGCAATTGGTTGTACTCCTCAATCGTAAGTAATATAAGTAATTTCTAGGGAACTTTAAAACAGAGTTTCAATTATTTCAGGGTGACTTTATATGCAGAGTTCTTACCTACAAAACAACGAGCTAAATGTGTTGTTCTTCTCGATGTAATATAGTTGTCGTTTCATAAATTTTGTTATTTCATACAATTTCTTTTAGTGTTTTTGGGCACTTGGCGCGTGCTTTGAAGTTGCTCTTGCCTTAATTGTAATGCCCACTTTGGGATGGCAATGGTTGCTATTCTTGTCAACAGGACCACTTCTAGCATTTACAATTATTACTCCTGTAAGTTTAAATGAATTAGATGTTATAAGATATATTTAAACATAAAATATCACAACTTTAGTGGCTGCCAGAATCTGCAAGATTTCATGTGGCAAGTGGTCAAACGGAGAAAGCTTTAGAAACATTAGAAAAAATTGCAAAAGATAACGGAAAACCAATGCTCCTTGGACGTCTTGTTGTTGATGATGCGCATACAGCATCGCCACATAGAGGACGATTTAAGGATCTTCTCGTTCCCTATTTGCGAAGGACTTCTTTATTACTTTGGTTCATATGGTAAAATTCAACGTTTTTTGCTGATTAACCAATTAATCAAGCTTTGTAATAGGATGGCGTGCGCATTTTGCTACTACGGCTTAGTATTAATGACAACAGAACTTTTTGAAAACTCTGGTAACACGTGTCCTTTGGAAGGACAACGTACAAAAAATGCAATGACTTGTTCAGCTGAATGTCGTCAGCTGCAAACAAAAGACTACATGGATATTCTTTGGACAACACTCGCGGAATTCCCGGGAATATTTGCAACAATTTTTATCATTGAGCGATACGGGCGAAAGAAAACAATGGCTGTACAATTTGTCGTATTCGCAATATGCGTGTGTTTTCTGGTCATTTGTACCGATTCGTAAGTTTTTGTTCGCTTTTTATTTATTACAGCAATTAATTTACTTTATTTTCAGCCGTGCATTCCTGACGTTTATGCTATTTCTTGCTCGTGGAATTATCGCTGGCGTTTTTCAGGCCGCGTACGTCTACACGCCTGAAGTTTATCCAACTTCTTTGCGCGCAGTCGGTGTTGGTTCGTGCAGCGCGATGGCACGTTTGGGCGCAATGGTAACGCCGTACGTTGCACAAGTGCTCGCAAAAACTTCAATTACATTCGCTACTTCGGTGTATGCGGCTGGCGCGATTCTAGCCGCAATTGCATGTCTTGTGCTGCCGATTGAAACGCGCGGCAGGGAATTATCGGATAACATTCAGCAGCAAAAACAGCAGCAGGATTATGCAGCTACTGAACAGCCACACGAAGACGCAACAAAGTCGAATGAGACTACCGTAATCGATAACGAGAATGTGGCTAAGCAAACTGCTGACATTGTTGAAAATTCCTGTAATTCAACAAATGAAACTGACCAATAGTTTTTCACGTTAACATTTCGAATATCTGCAGTATTATTCGTTGTTGTCTGTTGAGAGATTATCGGTGATTCAATCATAATCGTATTATTTATTATAATTCCGCTAATAGCAATGCATAATACCAAAGTTAATCTAACTTATTTGTTATTATAACTTATATATATTTTATTTATTAATTTTCTGCTTAATCCGTTGTTATAACGAATAATGAGTGAACTGATTATTTACAATATAATTGTTACATTTCGCATATAAGTAACATCCTTTATGAGGAATGTTTTGGAATTCTTTAAGTATTTGTGATTATCGCTACTTATAGTAAGTTCCTTGAAATACCAATAGAAAATGTTTTTCTATTTTCCGTCGTGTTTTATTTCAGTTTCAGCATGAGTGCAGTAATATTATACGTTCTATTTTCAACTTTATTAATCCATTCAAGTTTAGAAGATAATAAAGATCTTGAGTGTTTTGATGCAATCAATAGGAATATAAAAACTTGTAAGTACATTTTACGCCTGTGAAGTGAATTCATTGTGTTTGAAATTAAACATAATAGTTATGGAAATCCATGAAGATATCACTTCATTGCCACATATTACCAACTATTATGAATGCAGTCGTGTGCAAATTGATTTAAAATGGAAATATTGCTTAGTTTATGCAGAATTGTTAAATATGGAGAGCTACTTGAAGGTAAGGCATTTTAAGTAAACCATAGAAAATTTGGCTTAGCCTTTGACTTCGACTTTAGAATATAACAAATGATTTCTCGAAATTAGTACCCAGAATGGATTCAGTGCTCCTACGCAACTCAATATTTACAATATGCATACCCGAGGAGTGTCAGTTCGCTAATTTGCCCACGATAATTGCTTCGTATGGGTCATCAAGCTTTATGAACAGACACACTGTGTTAGACATGATTTGTGACGACTATCAAATTGTTAATGCAACAACAACTCACCTAATATGGTAATCAAAAATTCATACAATTAGTTCAAGGACTCATATTAAACTAATTGTTTTTTTAGCATTTTGTTTATCGGTTTCACCAGCGCAATATTAATTATTAATATTTTACTTTTGATGGTAAAATCCCCTATAATATTATCTCTTTCATTGAAAGAACATTTAAACAACTTAATAATTGCATGTTCTGCTCATAATACGGAAACTAGATTAACAGTTATTGATGGCATAAGAACCATTTCAACTTTATGGGTAATTTATGGGCATGTCTATGAAGTTAATATATTGTTTCCGCTAAACAATGTCGAGGAAGCATTACGCGTTTGTTAAACTTTTAGAATCCAATTAGTTTAATTGATAATTAGTAAGCGTATTTTAGTGGATGTTTAGCTATGAAACAATTCTTGTTATTATGGCTCCGTTAAGCATTGATCAATTTTTGGTTGTTAGTGGATTTTTAGTAGGATTTAAACAGCGCCAGTTTCGAAGAACTATGATGCAAAGGTTATTCTGGTAATTAACTTAAGTATGTTTTACTTCTCGGTACTAATTTTCTTAGCTCGAAATAGTGTTATATTGCCTTTATATCCAATGGTTTTGATATTTCATACGATTTTGGGCGACCTTGGTGAAGGACCTTTATGGCTGACGACCAAACAGCATTTAAAATTATCCTGTGAATCAAATTGGTGGTCTACTTATTTATTAATTCACAATTATATACATCCAGACGCAATGGTAATAAGGGCTAGATTATATCGTGTTTGAATAATTAAGGTGTGTTTAGTGTGCAGGTCATACTTGGTATTTAGCAATGGATATTCAATTACTTCTAATGAGTCCAATGATAAATTATATCTTAAAACATTTCAAGAGTGGTACTAAAATATTAATTACCTTCATTACCTGTATTTCGTTATGGACTTTTGTTGTCTCCGTCGAGTATGAGCTGGATGGACGAGTTCAAAAGTATATTTTGTTGTTTCTTACCTTATAAGAAATAATAAAATAATCGATTGATTCTTCACTTTAAGATGGACGCCGGAATATTACAGAAGAATTTATTTTGCGACTCATCTTCGAGCACCACCATGGCTGATCGGTATTTTAATAGGACACATATATAAAACTCGAAGAAAAGTTTTGGTTAACTTATACAAAGTAAGAATTAAATATTACTTACGAATATGTATTAATCCTTATTTTGTAGAAGTTTAATGGTATTATTACATTAATATTCTCCCTAATATTAATTTGCATAACGGTATTTTCATCGTACGCATATTTAATTTATATGCCAATTTATTTAACGGCAACTTTCACTGCGACTCATCGTTTGTTATGGGGAATGGCAATAGCTTGGATGATAATAGCATGTTTAATTAACAAGAAAGGTTACGACGCAAATGAAGTAATATGCAATGGCGCAATTAATAATTCTTGTTTCAGGCGCAATAAACCGCATTTTATCACTAAATATCTTTCAATATTTAAGTAGACTTTCTTATTGCATGTACTTAACACACGCTGCTGTCCAACTGATAATAATTGGCAACCGAAAACAACCTTGGTACTTCTCATCATCGACTGGTGTAAGTACGAAAAGTAATCAACATTATTTCATTATAAGCACATTCAATTGCAGTTGCGCGACTTCTTTCATCAATTAATTATCACGTTATGCGCTTCACTTTATTGGTTCTTTTGTATTCAAGCACCATTACTCTCTTTCTATCAACACTATGTAAGAAAGAAGCTAAAATTATAGGAAATTAACTGAAAATATTAAATAATTTTCATCGGTAATACACATGTAAAACATGTAACGAAAAAGTGCGGTAAATCTACACCTTATTAAAATAATAATTGATAACAAATCTCACAATTACCGATTATTTCAATTACGCGTTTATTCGGCGTAAATTTTCACGTCGCTTGATATCCTCCGCTTCTGAATTCTCAAGGTTTTCGTCCTAAATTAAAGACAAATGGGATTTATATTTATCTATTTATTCCTTTTTATATAAAAAACATTTAATTAATATTATTAAATCTAGCCTAAAAAGGAATTGTTTGTTTTAGTAAAATATCATATATATAATTTGATTTTAATCCGTTTTAGATTATTAAGTATTTCTCTCCTTTAACTAAACATCTTTGTTATTTTATAGCACAGCACCAGCAATCATTCTTATCGAGTATCTAAATTTTCAAGCGAGTTTATGTATAATTTGGGAACATCTAATTATGAATGATAAGTCGATATAATCTTGCCACCATGTTAGTTGCAAGTGCGAGATAGCTCTGTCATCCCTAATATCTAATGATTAAATTAATCGATGCGCATCACAAAATCCATAGGACTCCCATTTGCGGTCACGTATAGCCGATTAGTAGACAAGCTAATATATAATAATAATAGGTAAACAATAATTATGCGAATCATGAATGAATGTCAACAAAGTAAAGTGAAATTAATCACTTCATGTTCTTGTTGGTTTGCGGTTGTTCTTAGGCTTGTTAAACTCGTACGTAGCGCATTTTGGTATATGACGTGCGGCAGCTGCCTCATTAAAGCGTCGACCGCAATGTGGGCATTGTACGTAATCCGGATTCGATGATGGCGGCGGCGGTGGCAGATCGCGAATATTGCCACCACGTGCGATATGTGCTTGTGCCTCTTTAGCAGCGCGTATCGCAGCAACAAATTCTTCATGTTTTTGCCTCCAGTTTGTCTTTGTTGTTGATTGTCTCGGCTATAACATCAACAAAATAACTTAATTAAGCTGCTTTACTGAAAGTTATTGTAAGAGTCTAAATAGCCGCATAAATAATTAACGCTGTGATTAGAAGGCATTCTAAATTACGTGCGAAGAAGATGCTAATAGTTAATGCGAAATTCTAATATGCACATTATACCTTGTTATTGCTTGTAGTTTGTTTAGCACCAGACTTATCAGAATTCTAGCCGCATGGATAATACGATTATCGTGTTAGTATTCATTAACAGCACGAAAGTAATAAGAAAATGTTAGAATTTACCTTATTTTTGACGACTTTCTTTGCGAATGGCTCAACCTCTGTACCAGCAAGACGATGCTTAGTCGAATCATAAGCCTTTCTTTTCTTCTTGGTCGATCTGGAGCAGATATCTTCATGCGTTTGGATTCTATCGACTGCAAATCGTCTCTGACAAAACCGGCATGCAGCTAAGTCATCTCGCTGGACACTTGGTGGACGTGTAACGGGTCTGCCGGAATTGCGCGCAGTTGAAGGAGCACGCAGATCGCCACCTTGATTAGTCAAAGGACGAGAGTTGGATATGGGTCGATTCGAGGGGGCTGGACGTTTAGAAGCCATTTTGGAGGGGGATCCTGCAGGACTCGATTCTTTACTGCTATTTCCGGATGAAGAGCTATCGTTTCGGGTATTATTGCTTGGACTGGTGGTTGCGCTATGTTTCGGGGAAGTTGATGGAGGACTTGCAGGCGACTGAGGTTTACTGGTGGTAGTTGTGCTCGGTGATGCTAACTTCCTGACTGGTTGCGCTCGACGTTGAGGAGATGATGCACCACCGGAGCCAACTGCAGCTCGTGGACCAGTCAGGGACTGAAATTAAATTAATCAGTGCCGGTCGCTGCGTCAATCTCCCGATGAACGCTTGTGCCCGTCTGGACTGCGAAATTTGTCATCTGCGACGATAGCGTTTGATACGTGACGGTCGACACGCACTGTTCACAGTCCGTGGAATTCGATGGATCGAATGAAGGCACAGTGTCTATAGCAGCGTCCGTTGCCTCCGTATCGGTATTGAAATTTACAAAGAATTCTTTTAGAAGATTTTGATTTTCAAGCGCGAGCTGAACTTGCCGAAAGTGTTCTTTAATCATTGTACAAGCACTTTATAATAATGAATTAAACACATAATTTATGAAAGCTTCTGATTTGTTGATCCCAAATTTCTCGTTGACATTCCGAGTGACATTTCGCATCCCTAGACGTTTGACACCTCAAACAATAATTGATAATTACCTTTCGCACAGGCGGTTTCGCCACACCATTGCGGATATTGTTGTTATTGTTGCTAGTAACTTGAGTGGTTTTCTTCGCATTCGCTAGCGCAATTTGTTGGCTTGGCAATTGACCACCGACATTTGCCAATTTTCCCACAAAGATATCTTCGTCATAGCCTAAATCATCAAGAGTAGTGGGCATTTCCTCGTCCTCGAGACTATCATTCATATTATGCGTATTCATCAGTCGTACGAGGTCTTCGTGTTCGCGCAAATAACTCTCGGCCTCATCAGACACATTTGAATTGCTATTGTTGATAATACCAGCGGCAGCACCAAAGTTGGTACGAGCCGTTTTGCCAATCGGTTTATTTCCATTGAGCGCGTTCTTTGTGCGCGGATTTGCTGGTGCTTTGCCGACCTTGCGGTCTTGGCTCGTCGCTCGGTTAGTCTTCAGGCCGCTGATTGTCGTCTTATTCAAAGGTTCCAATGGATAGCTACGATCAATGCCCGCCTTCTGCCTACGCTCATCGAACATTTGACGCACTTTACCCGTCGAATAGTTCGTCAGCGAACCATTGCTTCCAGCACTGCCACGGCTCACGCGCTCGATGGCTCGTTGTTGTTGATTCTCGTACAACTTTAACAATCGCTCCTCTTTCTCCTGCACCTGTCGCTGCTGAAAGCGTGCCTGCAATACAAACAAATAATGAACCGAGAGCACAATAAAAATGCCATTTGCAAATGCATTCGCGTACAATGAAATCCTACTTTCCACTTAAATTAACCCAATTTAACCAGCTCATCAAAATGCAATTAAGCGCATGTAACAATTGGAAGTAATTGTAATTTTTTTTCTTACATCCGAATTACGTAGAGCGTCTTGTAAACTTCTTGCACCCCATGAATTATCCATATCCACCGATACAACCGAATTCCAGCTTGACGACAAATACTTGTTCATGCTCCCTTTTCTCAATAATTTTCTATGGTAGTACTTTATTGATTGCAGCACATTAGTTGATGTGATTTAAGCAGCTCGTTAGCTCAAAGAGATAAAGCCCACTAACAACCCTACTCTTTGTTTTACGAATCTATTTCCATACGCACCGAAACGCGCATGTGCCCGAACATTGTTCATGGTACTCCTAACTCAATTCCACAAATTTCCCCCTATAAAAAAGGTACACAAGTCAAATAGTTTTCGGTATCGTACACACGCGTTCGGTTGCTTGGATACGATCCATCAAAACATTGCTTTCCCTCAATGAAACTCTGATGGAAAGCGCTCCAGCATGACAAGTGATTCATCAATAGATTACGTATTACTTTTATCTATCTTTTCCTTTTTCTATTATGGTCTGCTACTAATCGCGTTCACGACATTGAACTAGTTGACAATCTATTGGGACTCATCAATTAAGTTTTGAATATTTCACGAAACGTGTGAAATATGCTTTTGAAACGGCAGTTGTTTATAAAGCGTAAATAATTTATCGATGCGCATTCGATTTATACGGTGAAAGTCGCACATATTGAGACCGTAAAACAGGTTAGGTGGTCAAAGGGCCAAGGTGGATTCTTGTTTAAAACTTTTAAAGCTAAGACTCTATTGAAAGAAACTGGTCATGTATTCCGCCCATGTTTATCGATTCGAAAACGTCGTGTGCGTCCATTGTAATTAGCCAATAGTTGATTATTATTTATTTACAATAACATGTGCGATTTAAGATGGCTGGCCGTGGAGTAAATAATAGCAGGGTGTGAAGTTGTTTATCGAATGACGTCAATTGATGAAATTCAGTCACTTTTTTTCATGCTGGTATGAATTATCGATCTGCATCATGCGGATTTTGCGTAGGTTAATAACATTCAATTCAAATCGCTATTGGCATTCGACACGTTCACAATTCGCTTAAAAAAGGCAAACAACGCACTTGTATTCGCTTATATGGCGGACCAGTTATTGTAATTGCAATTTTTTTAAATTAGTTTTTACGTGGTGCAATAATTGTTTGTCCTAAATAAAATACAAACACGTTAAACTAATAATAAAACTGCGAAATTATCCAACAATCACACCATATTAAGACATTTTCATAGTTTTGAACCCTGTTTTGCCACACTTCCTATTATATTATCATAAAGTTTTAGATTGCTTTCCATTTTTGAGTGTCTTGTAGCAATATAACAATCTCATCTGTGGGCGGCGAAAGGTTAAACACTCGAGAACAGCTATTAAACCATTAGGCCAACTACCTAGATAAATAAATCACTTGCGCAAAGAGCTTGTCATCGTACTCGGAGATTAAGTTGACAAATAAGAAGCAGGAATATTGCGTGATTAAGCGATTCATTACCTGCATTTGCGTAAGCCTCGAAGTCATTTTGATTCTGCGATGATTTCACGCTCCTCGTCAGTGAATGACTTTGTCCAGCTGTCAAACTAAGGATGGGCCGGTCTCTCGCAGATGGACTGTGGTTAATTACCGCTTAATTAATGCTTGATTTATTGATCGGGCATCACGCTGCTACTTGACTTGACGTGCTCCTATTCTGTAAAAGCAACAACACACACGTTTAATCAGACCATCAGTGAATAGCAGATATCTAACAAGTACAAGAACAACATAAAACTGGTCTCGTTAGCACGTAATTATTGAATGCGAATGCAGTATGTGCATACAAAACATTCCTACTTGGCAAATAATTATCACCATCAGCCATTGTTTAACGTAACGCTTTCTCTGTTTTTTTTGCGCAAAGTTGAAGAGTTCCATTTAATTTGAATGACAATAAGATTCAAGTCCCACTCAGTCGCAGTTCAAGAGGTATTAATTAATAAACTCAGTCGTAAAACAGATTTAATTACCATACATAATGGATTAAAATCCTTTGCGTTTGTGTTCCGTGTTGGTTCAATTGTTTAAATTATTTCCGTGTTATAAAGTGATGAAACGAAATTCGATAACACATGTAACCCATAACAACAAACGTAAATAATCAACAAAGACAACGACGAAGTATGCATTTCCCATTCAGCCCCTTTAGTATTCACAGCCGATTATCGTCCAGGGAAAATTGATTCAAACGGAAATAGGTCAGCAAAGCCAACGCATCGTTCATTATCGTACACGTACCAACCAACAAGCACCTAAGTGTATACAATGCGCTCAAACTCATTAAATTCACTTCATAATATTTTTCATCCCTCCCACGGGGTAGACAGTGTATGAATTACATTGTACAATGTAATTACTTAATGAACTAGTTGTGCTTTCGTGCTGTATAAAAAGTCAAATGCATAACCGTCTGTCATTTGCATGTGGATTTCACATAAATAATTTAACCATATTATACAAATTCTCCAAGGGACGCGTGCCAAAGGGTTAATGACCCTTTAACCTATATCAGCAAATTAAACAAATGAATTGGGTAACTTTCCTCTGTCTCTTCGCCGAAAAAGGGCAGAGCAACTTTTGCAACTTTTGTGATCTACATGATTCATTTTTATTTTGCGGTCAGGGAAGACGCACCCACGAAAAAGTTGGTGGGTAATAAATATATCAGTACGTAAATTATTCAAACTTTCACTCTGCACGTAAATAAATTATGATAAGATCCTTTTTATACAGGATCAATTGCGTAACGTAAGACGCATTTTGAGGCTGGGTAGCTGCGTTTGCTATTTGTCATTATTTCGTCTCGGTTTTAATGATACGTTCCAGTTGATAATTCACAATAGAGAAAAATACGCAATTTGTGCAAGCGTTCAAGCTGCGTGCACAAGAGGAAGACGCTTCACGCTTCGGCAAATCTCTTAACAATTGCGCGCAATGTAAACGCGTATCACGTCGCATCCAGCGAGAGAATTAAACCGAGACATGAAACTGCATAACGACGTGTTATTACCATTCCTAGATGCGCTGCAAAACATTGTTTACTCGTTCAATAAAAGGTATGAAAATGCGTAAGCATATACAGTGATGTAATGGACGAAACAATAAATTTAAATGCGTTTAACATCCATTAAATTTCATCCTTCTGAGTCACAGACTCATCTATGATTTTCACGTGAATTTCACGCAAAAACTAGTGAAGCAAATGAATAAACGGTACTTTGGTAAAATGCGAAATATGTACATTTGCTGCGAGACCTCGAATCGAATGAATAATTAATGACGCACTTCTTAAATAAGTAAAGAGCGAGTGAGTTAACATGTGCCGGTATGTGAGTCATACATTTGCATAGCTTTTTTATGCCCATATTAAGAGTAAAATCCACTCATTCAACATGTGTGCGCAAATTTTCACGAATCGCTGATTTCCACGAAAATACATTCAATATTTATGCGCTAAACCACGTCGGAATCGAATGAAAAACTTTGCTGGGTTCTTAAATTTTCAGAAATACACTCAACTTACCCACCAGGGAGTAAAATCGCAGAAGCGATTTAAGAAATAAGTGAATTCGTAGAAAATGAGCAGAGCACTAAGTAGGCAAGCAAGTAATGGAATTGCACTTTTGTTCTTGGCAGCAGCAATAACAACGCAAAACACAACTTCGATAAGCACGAACGCGAATGCGGCTTATGAACTTCCACGGTGCGCGACTCGATCGCGAATGCAGTAAACAACGAACGAAGAGCCTGAGCCTCTCTGCACTATGCGAAGTAGCGTTGTAATAACAACAAAGCGATAGTGACTAACAACATGCACTAATCGAATGTGAGGTGTAATGTTTAGTAGCAAAGTTTCAATGTACCTACTACCAAGACTAAGTTTACCTACGTTGCAATGTGTTGCCGATGCTTTAAATAGAAGAATAATACAAACATTGCTGCCGTCATACGATGCATTCGATTAAATTATTATCAAAAGTAAACTTGATCACAAAGAGCCGTAGAAAGAGTTTACTTTGTAATTATTTTCCGATTTGTTGTCAATTTAGGTTACACGATAATAATGCACACATATCTTAATGATGGTGATTGTGACTCGTTACCGCTGGTACTGTACTTTCTCTAATTGTTTTACAACGTGCTGTTGAAACATCTGTTGCCGAATTATTCGATATTGATGTTGTTCCGTAAGTATTTGGCGCAATAATATTGACCTTACCTTGATCGATGGTCATTGTTTACATTTACTCGTCCCTTGATTCCAGTTTTATTCCATATACTTATTATCAGCTCGATAATCGTAGTAATTGCAAATATTACCTTGTGTATTCCTAAAAATATGAAGAACACTGCACTATTTTACACAAGACATCAGATTGTTGCTATTACTGCGTGTCCAAAACACCACAAATTATTAATATATCGAAATATATGCAACAATTATAACTGCACACCTTTAAATTCAAAATTAAACTTACAACTAATAATTACCGTAGTTCCCACACTATAAGACGAGACTTTTTGTGGTGTGATGATGCATTTTATCCCAAAATTAAACTTTAAAGCATCGCCTAAATGCATCTTATAAATAGTTAGAATATTCTGTAAATCACTAATTTATCTAACTGCTATGTTAACAATAAACAAAAATTATGATCTAAAACTTACTTTAAAATATATTTTTCTAAAAACCGGCATAAAAATTGAGTTACGTCTTACGTCTTCCGTCGTTTGTTTCGGGAAATACGGTAATAAAAAGTTTATGTTATTTCTAACAAATAATAACTTACTTAAGTACGGAAACACCCTTGCTATTTTACTATTAGTGATTAAAGTATCCACCTGCTTCGGTTTACGTTCATATATTTCATTAGACACAAACTTATATGTATTTCCATCTGACTTGGCTATTTCATCCCTTACCAATAGCAATTCCAAACTA
>JARJDV010001583.1:0-32693 GCA_030264675.1 Anaulacaspis nigra
GACGCTCGAATGAAAGTTATCACTATCAACGGACTGCTAGATAAAATCGAAGAGATGGATTTGGGCAAGGATAGTGCACTTTTCCTCGAGAATGAACGCAACAAGTCTTCAGGTATGTCGCATATTCAGAATAATATTTTGCGCACGAAATTAATCATTGAAAAGTTAAAATTCGAATCGAAGTTGGCAAAAACATTAGGAAATGCAAACTTTACCTTGAATGTAATTATTTCGCGTGGCCGATATGCAATTACGTTTTGCAAAGATTTCCCAGAATAATTTAATAAAACTTGCAAACGTGGCACACGAGGACGACTCAGTTATGAACAGACAGGCAATTGAACAACGCTTTGAAAATAATCAATTGCTGCGGACGTGCATGTGTGACCATTACATCGAGAAATGTCATGTGGAAAGCAAGCAAACGTAGAGAAAAGAAAAGCACAACAAAACATTACATGCATCGCACACGAACATATTGTTAATAAACGTACATCGATCGATTACGCACGTTTGATTCAAATAATTTTGTAGAGCATCAATGCAGATATAAGCTATTCATATGAATATTATAACAAAATATTTTGTTGTTGTCGCTTTGCATGTCTTCTTAATCTACATGTTGGCCATTGTTACTTTTACTAATCACAAAGTAACAGGCGCTTATATGCCCTAGATGCACGTGACCTTAAAATAAATTAGTGTAATTGACTTTCACTTGTTTAGACAAGGTACTTACTTCGTTCTCTGGCGAAATGCCGACTACGAAATGAATAAAAATAATTATTCCATACTCGCCACTGGGGTACAAAGTGCTAACAAAACCTATAACTATCAATAATATTCATTGGCATAATAACGTTTGAGTACACTAAGATTGATGTAATTATATGTTCATTCGATTGTAATTGTACATTATAGAATTTTACCCATTTTCTATATATTGCAAGCGTAATTGTTATCAATGGCAGTCATTTATGGTAAACGCTAAGCAAAACGATAAGCGTTATAAGCCAACCTTGTCAATTTCATGCAAAGTGACAATTCTGTTGCTGAGTAATTTTGGAAATTCTTTTAGCGTCGTCTCGTCGAGCAAGTAATGAGAGCACCCTAAGTCTCAATGTGCCGATGGAACGTGAAGAAACGCCGCAAATTATTCATACCATCTCTGGATCTCTGTCATCTAGCCTGACGAATAATGATGCCGCATTAGACGGACTTTCAAGGAAGAATATCATAAAAGGACGTTCAGTTTCGCTGACACAGCCTCAAAATAATAGGAAAACTAACTGTGGAGACTGCATTCTTAATGGAATCGAGGAAAGTCCCAGAGATAATGCAAACGCTATGCTTAACAATATTCCCAGCCGAAGAGCATCCCTCCAAACAGACAAAACAGTGGTGAAAATTGATATTGAAACGTTGGGTATCACTTAAAGTAAATGCTGATTTTTCAATTCATTAGCCACCCTCATCTGCATCGGGGAAGAAAACTCGAAGACCCAGTTCAAAACTCTATCGTGGTGATGCTTTTGGTCCTCAGCTAAGCAGTGAAACTTTATCGACTTTACCAGGAACTCCGTTACCCTCATTAGTGCAAGATAATGATGAGTTCGATTATACGGATTTACAACCCTCGCCGCCTGAGTCACCTGGATTTAAAGATGTGGTAAGTCTAAACTTACGACATTCAACTACGCCAATAATTTAAATCGGTCGCATGATTGAAATATTCCCATTGGTGTCACTAAGTGAATGAATTAAACAGCTCCCCGTGCGAGGTTTAAATGTTTAATAAATGTGCGGGGGTGGGCGTACAAACTCTTCGTAGAATATTCCAGTAAAACGAGAAACTAAATTAACTCTCCACGAATGACAGAATAATACGATGTGGATTTATAATTTAAGTCCGTGAGTAAACCACTTTCAGTCGCTGATGGCTGGTATTAAAGACATTGTCACCATTCGTACGAGAAATAAAAGGGTATTATATAATTGTATTAAATAAGACATGGCATCATTTTCAATGACAGGCTGACCGAGCCAACTCTTGAAGCATGCTATTAATCGAGAAAGCAATGCCATTGCTGCAATGCCATTGGCGGATGTGGAAATTGTCAATGCCGGGAACGTGTACACGTATAAGCCTTCAATTTCAATCATAAATAAACAATCAAGCACCGATGTGCACCTACATAGATAATATTCCATCAAGTTGACTATCGATTGAAGCAGTACCCTCCATTGTGCATTAAGTTTTCATGCGGGTTTGCACTCAATTAAGTGTTTACTCTTTTTTCCTTTTTCTATTTGGAACGCGAATAGGCAGAGATAGACAATTTATTGTTTATTACGCAAGCAAATATTATTACGCAAGCGAATTGCCGCATTTTAAAATACCTAATCACGAAATTGATGTAGCCTAGTCCGTTTTGTGGACGAAAATAGTTATCGAATTGATTATTTATTTGCAGTGTAATTTATAAATATTTAATTCTTTCTGAGATTTCTAATAGTAATGTTTAGTATCGTAGCAACGCATACACTCGCATATCTCGCGCCGAGCTAATGGAAAATTGATCGATATTAATGAATCAAATATTAACCAATCGACAAGTTTACGCTCGCTTCATCAAATATGCATGGAAAATCTAATACCAAGAGCAAAGTTTCAATTGCAATGAACTTTTTTCCACTATATGTCGTACAATTAATATTTTGTTTGAGGGTTATTTGCAGCCCCCGGACCCGGAAAGTTTATATTTTCGTGATGGCCGACGACAAATTGATATGATACTCGTATATGAGGAGGAGGAACTCGGAGTTATGACGGAGGCGGAAGCAAGACGTCGCGATAGTCGTCGTATTTTCCAGGTAATCCACCTACATTTGTGAAACAAACATGTGCTCCATTTGTATCATAATTCGTGGTACTTCAATATTCATACTCGTAATTAATGATTGTTTAGACCACTCATTCGTACGTCATCAATGCGTACAAACGCACGTCATTCGACTAAATAATTTACCCATTTTACCTTCTATGAATCTTACTTACTTACTTTCACTGTTTTACTCTAATTCAATGAAGCGATATATTGTTGAACGGATGACCTCATCTATTTTTGTAACAATCATCCACTTTTTTATTACCATTCATCACCAATCACTCTAAAACATGAATTGTTCGGATGTACGCAGCTATTTTTAATGATAGTACGTCATTCCGCAATTATATATTTTTATTAATATCCCGGAAACTAGGAATTACTAAATGTGAGCTTTTCTATTAATAGGAAAACCTTCAGAAGGAAGGATTGGAACTTGAAACAGAACATAAAGAATTCTCGTTTGACGGTAAAACCTGGTTTGTTAAGGTACATCTCCCCTGGAAGACTAAAACACGATATGCTGCGTTAATGGGTGTAAAGTTGCCAATTAAAAGATTTATAACAATCTCCGTAAAAGCTTGGGACGATGAAAAGAATATGGTGAAGGAAAAATCCATGTATGCTAATTGGAGACGTAAATGGAAAGAATTCTATGAATATAATCATATCCTAATCGAAAAAGAACCTTCTTTCTACGATGCCACTGAGGGTGCTGATCGGGAAGAACAATTTATAGTCAAAGATCGCATGACCTCTTTCAGTAGTGCTCAACGTAGTATGATGGTTATGCAGATCCTGTTAAGGACGAAATTCGATGATACTGACAAGGTAATTTGACGGTAAAATGTTAAATTGTGATTGAATTCGATTTTGTTCTAAATAGGTCGGCATTAGACGCTTACTCAATGACAATACATATCTAGCTTGTTTTCCCCTTCATGAAGGTAGCTACGAAAGGGAGGAAAGCGATGGAACTGTTTTGGATCGTAGAGTAATAAATTACATATTACATGGTCAACGTGCATTCCACTAAAGTATATGTCTTATTTATAGTTATTATATTTAGAATGGGCGAGACCAGCAAAATGGTATAAACGCCAACCATTACGCTTAGTTAGAAAATATTTCGGTGATAAAATTGGTCTGTACTTTTGTTGGTTGGGATTTTATACGAAAATGTTATATGCGCCAGCAATTGTTGGCACTTTATGTTTCTTTTATGGATTAACAACAATGGATAGTGAAGATAATATTCCAAGGTAAATGAATACATTTATGTCAACTTAGTAAATGAGGAATAAAAATATGTTTTTAGTAAGGAAATTTGCGATCCTTATGGGCCGGGTAATATAACTCTATGTCCACTTTGTGATAAAGCATGCAGATATCAGAAACTGATTGATAGTTGTAAGTTTGCCAGGCTTACTTACTTATTTGATAATCCTGCGACGGTATTCTTTGCGATATTTATGAGTTTATGGGGTAAAACTAATCTATTAATTAAATTTGATTATTTAAATAATGTTTACTTTTGCAATAGCTACTCTATTCTTGGAGCTATGGAGACGGAAGCAAAGTGTAATACAATGGGAATGGGACCTACAAGGAATTGAAGAAGATGAAGAACCACGACCTGAGTTTGAAACTAGTGTGAAAACGTTCCGGACTAATCCAGTAACAAGAGAAAAAGAACCATTTCTGCCCACATGGTCTAAGACGATACGATTTGTTGCAACTGGTTCTGCTGTGTTCTTTATGGTCATTGTTGTGATGGGTGCTGTTTTGGGTACGATAATATACCGATTATCTTTGGTCTCAGTGATATACAGTAGTGGAGGACCTTTTCTCAAAAAACATGCAAAGATCTTTACGTCAATTTCGGCTGCTACTATTAATCTTATAATTATCATGTGTCTAACACGAGTAAGTCAAACAAAACTTTTAATGCGTGTTGAACCGTGAGTTTTACGAGTATCTTGTTTAGTTTTATCATAGTTTGGCGATTCATTTAACCAACTTGGAGAACCCACGCACGCAAACCGAATACGAAGATTCATATACATTCAAAATATTCGTCTTCGAATTTATGAATTTCTATTCATCGCTCATCTACATTGCGTTCTTCAAGGGTCGCTTCTTTGATTATCCTGGCGATACATTAAGCAGGCAGTCTGAGTTTATGCGAGTTAAAGGCGACGTTTGCGATCCGGCTGGATGCCTAAGTGAATTGTGTATCCAATTGGCTATTATCATGATAGGCAAACAAGTGTTTAACAACTGCCTGGAGTTGTTTAATCCTTGTTTTCATAACTGGTGGCGTTGGCGAGCGCATAGATCGAATACGAAGGATCTAAATAGAAAACATACCCGATGGGAGGAAGATTACCATTTGCAAGATGCTGGTCGCTTGGCTCTGTTCGACGAGTATTTAGAAATGAGTAAGTTCTTCTTGTGCATTGTTTACACAAATTCTAATATAATGTGTAGTTTTGCAATATGGTTTTGTCACATTATTTGTGGCTGCTTTCCCGTTGGCTCCCCTCTGTGCCTTATTAAATAACATTGCTGAGATACGTTTGGATGCTTACAAGATGGTAACTCAAGCAAGAAGACCCTTACCCGAGAGAGTGGAAGATATTGGTGCGTGGTATGGTATTCTGAGAGTTATAACTTATGCTGCTGTTGTATCAAATGTAAAGTATACCATCTCGTTTGAATATACGCCTGTAGAGTAAAATGTAAATTTTTAAGGCATTTGTGATAGCGTATACGAGTGATTTTATACCCAGAATGGTATATAAATACAAGTATTCAGATAATGAAGATTTGATTGGGTATATTGATGCTTCATTATCAAGTAAGGCTTATTACTAAACTCTTTGAAAAGGTGTGTGTTAATTGGTGAAATATTTTGATAGTGTTCAATACATCCCACTATGAAAAGGGTATGGGTTCTGATGATGATATTACTCCGCCGTCGATGTGCCAATACCGTGGTTACCGCAATGGACCCGAACACAAAGAAGACCCTTATGGACTGAGTCCACAATACTGGCACGTTTTTGCCGCACGTTTAGCATTTGTTGTTATCTTTGAACACATCGTTTTTGCTCTCACTGGTATCATGCAATACGTAATTCCCGATGTCCCCAGCGAGGTAAATTTACACAAGTTTCTGTATAGGATTATTTGCTAACTTTTTCAATTATAGTTAAAGACTCAGATGCAACGAGAAGCGCTCCTTGCCAAAGAAGCCAAATACGAGCATGGGCTGAAAAAGCAAGACTTTGACTATGAAGATTTGGGTAACTACGTGCGAGATAATAATATTATTCAACAGAATACCCGAGCATCAGGCGCAGTTGGCATGAGAGCTTCATGGGCTCGTCGGTTAAGTAAAATATCAGATGGTCTTGATGCGCATGTTGAAGTGACATCAAGAAAACGAAATTCAATCAACTCAACGGTTTGGGAAGTTACATAACGCTATTGTACATGTCTACATCTAATAATAATAATTTTCTCATAATTTTATAATAATTTTACACTTACTTCTCTCAGTCGAATAAATGGTCCACGAATCATCAGCACACAGTATAAAAAAGAGTACTTAGATTTTACAAGAAGTTTTACAAGAACTAAGAGAAATGTAATTATACTAATTGTTAAAAATTTTGTTCCTTTAAAATAACTATAATATTAATTGTTAATTCCGTCTCTAAGTGTTTAATAATTTACCATTCATTGAAATATGAGAAATAAAGTTCAATTTAACGTTAATCTACATGGAATTATTAAACGGTTAATTTGAAAGTCATATCCTTTTAAATGCTTTGGTATTGTGAATTTTGAGTAAATTTCGTTCTTGAATTGAATTATTGATACATTTTGAATTTGGATGGTTGATACACTTCACCCATTCGACAGGGTTGCAACATCCTACAATGTCCCATTAAGTTCTGATGCTGGAAGTCTTGCTGAAAAGTCGATTTACTTGACTTTGAGTCATCGTTGGTGTTGGTATGCACTTTTTCTTGTGATCTTGTTATTACTGGAGTTACAGATTCGTAAATTGTTTCTGATATGGGTCTTGCCGTTTGGGAAGATAATGAAGCAACATCATCCCACTCCATATTCTCAGAGTCTCCAATGCTAATATTGAGACTTTCGCTATCTATGCTTTCCTCTACGGGTTGTTTCGTGTTCACTGTTTTAGAAGCACTGAAAGCTCTCTAGAAAGGATAATCTTATTCGAATATAATTGCGTGATAATTCTCATCATCACCTTAATGACGGAACGATATAGTTTGGACATCTTGGGTTGGTTGAATAACCGATGTAAGATTTTAATGATCACTTTAACAGTGATTAATGATTACATTTAATTTTGGAACTGAACAACACACAAATGTTGATTGACGTCTATGACAACTTCTATACACCCACAAACTTGATTTTTGCTTGAATTAAATGTAAGACTTTTGAAAGAGAATGCCATGATAAAACAAAATATGACGAATTGATTAAAACATTGAAATCAAAAATAGCGATCTGTCGCCTTTCGACGAAATAGCACAAGGGTCGGAGGTGCGGTTTTGTACTGGCATCAAAATTCTTTGTGTTCCTTCGTAAGTCAAAATTATTACCAACTTAATCATTCGGAACTAAATTAAACACGTTTAAGACTTTTCCAATTCGCTACATGAAACCGCAACCACCATCATGGCTCTTCGTTTTGCTAACAAAATTAATAGTATCGTTAACAACGTAGTGCTGCGTAACAATGCGCTTCAATGCACCACTCCATGCGCCTTACAGCGTAATTTAAAACTTCAGTCATACTTGGAATATAACACCACTTTTCCCAAAACTCGTTACCCGCTTAATCAGCAGGATGCCAATTCGTACATAGAGAATTTAAAGAAGATTGCGCAGAATGATACCAAAGATGCGGACATTGTGCGCACGTTTAAAGTTGATATTGCCGTTAAGGGTAATAACGCAATTGCTGGTCCTTCTGGTATTATGAAATGGGATACATGCGGTCAGCGTGCTTATGCACACAAGGCAGGCAAAGGTAGTGGTGGTAAACCTAAAGGCAAAGGCAAAGGTAAACAGAAGCATAAGGGAAAGGGAAAAGGTAAGGATAAGCAAGGAAAACGTGTGTGCGCCGGTAAAGCTGGCAAGGTGAAGAAGCTTTGTAAGCCAGGTCCTGCGGCTGATGAAAAAAAGTGTAAAAAACTTAAGAAGGACGGATGCAAACAGTTCAAAATAGATAATTGCAAAGTAGCAAAACAATTTGTTTGTAACAAAAGGCCTTATGTTGTAAGTGAAGATATTTTTACGTGGAAACAATATCGATTAAATTATTCGTATTTATAGTTCAAGAATTGTAAGAAGGTACCTGCACCTTATCCTGCCTTTAGCGAGGCATGTTACGAGGAACCCTACCCCGTAGTCCTCGAATGCCGGGATTGCCCCTATACTGAAACTAAGCATCCAACATTTAAGCCGCCCATGAATAAATATTTGACACAAACCAAGAAGTTCCATACCAGTGCTAAGCAAAATATAACCCTACGTTTTGGACCACAAGAGAGCATTAAGAAATCCGAGGAATCAATAGTAAGTTAACGCATTTTGTATTTCGGAGAGTCTTTTGTTTATTGCGTAGATCAATGTATTTTCGATCTCCCATAATTCAACAAACAACAAATCCTCAATACCGTGCTGTCAGCAAAAAGTCACCCTACCGCGTAATAAAGCAAAAGATTCGCCGCGTACCGGCGATTTTTACTGAGAACCTGTGTTGTCGTTCTTATAGAAGAAATCCTATGCCGAGTTAAACAAACTGCTTCGCGATATTGTGCCGAAACAAACACCGATTGTAAATAGGAGGATTAGTAAGGTGAATTATCATCTAGATGAACTCCTGGGCGAACATTTGCTGCGACTGAAACAAGACGCGCAGAGTATATCACCAGTGAATCCACAAGTAGTTGAAGCATTGATGATGGCTAAAAAGAAATATCCGCGTCATCAACTGGGTAATCCACACCGGCATAAAATGCGCAAACCAAAAGAAAAGGGAGAATGTGAGGAAACATGCTATAAAGTACCGTATGAAGACTGGCCTGAATATGATATTAAGGACAAGCAGCGGAAACATCGTAAAAAGCTGAAAAATAAGAACACGACGGGTAAAAATACCTGTGGATGCGCAGGTAGAGACAGTAATGGAGCAGTGATGTGTTCAGGCATCACACAATCGGGAAATAATCAGAGTTCAGATGATGTGGATGTTACAAATCTGGGAATGCAATGCAAGATGAAAAAGATTCCACAAAAACCTGGCCGAGAAACTGATAATTGTGAGGAACTGGCGCCATCACTGGTGTGTCCAAAAAATTTGGACGACCGTAAACCTTATCCCAAGTATCGAGCGAAACTCAGAAAGCAAAAGAAGAAGCAGGCGAAGAAACGACAAAATGCGGGAAAGGGGAAACAGAAGGGTAAACCAGGAAAGAAAGCAGACGGTATTGAGGAAGTTGGACCCGCAATTGAAGCACCGGGCTTATATTCAGAGATTGTTAATAAAATCCCATCAGTGGTACCAGTCACAGATTCGGTACCACTGTTTTGGTATAAGTTTCTGCCTAATGCGCAGGCTACAACCAATAATAATCAAATCATAAAATCACATTAATGCGAATGTAAACGGAAAGTGAGGTGTTTAAAAAAACTTAATACTATCAAGTTTAACTTGTTAATGTTTCTTCTTATAGGAAAAGCCACGTGCTGTACGACCGGGCACTGTAATACAAACAGAGGTAATAGTAATGTAGCATTAGTTAATTACACATAATTTACTAAATTATGTTTGAAGATGTCAAAGTTAAAAGCTACTTGTCGACGATGCGCGTTTCCTACCGAGAATGTGTACATACCTAAGGTATATTACTAACTAGTAACATATGAACTAAAATAATAATATTGCAATATACATTACAGTTTAATTATAAACCATTACCACCTGAACAGACAACTGAACCGGTTACCTATTTTGTTGATCGCGTTGAAGAAGCACGTCAACGAATCCGAGAAATTGAGAGTCAGGAACACATGCAACAAACTATTGATACGTTGAATAAGATTATTCTGGCAAAGAAACGAATTAAAGTTACGCGTCCTCCATTATGCGGCGGCGAACGAGAGGTTCATCCAATGAAAAAAAAAACGTGCACTAAGAAAATCAAATCACAAGTGTGCCCCGTCGATTTACTTGACCGGAAACCCTACAAGAAGTATCGCGAAGGCGTTAAGAAACGGCAGAAAGCTGATGCAAAACGAAAATCTAAGAAATCCGGTAAGAAGCAAAAGAAAAAGAAGAAGGGTGGCAAGAAAGCGAAAGGATTAAGCGGTGATCTAGCTCAGCAATTAATGGATGAAAATATTTCTCCTTCTGCTCTTGAAAATCCATCAAGAACTCAGAGACAACCACCACAGATTTAATAATTTTGATCCATCCTTTATCTACTACATGACTAGAATTAATTAAAGAACTTTATAATAAAGCAGCACTGCGGTGAAAGATATATTTTCCCAGGTACTATTATTACCACTTTTCGTATCAGGAAATTTAAGAATTACTAGCGCTAATATACTTTTGATAGATATGAGAATCATTCTACCTCAGGAAGTATTACATCTAAATTTAATATTTTATTCGTGATATGTAAATAATTTAATGTAGTTTTATATACTTTAAGTATTATTTAATTAACTCTGACAGGTTTTGAGCACTTAAATATAAACTGCTCCATTCAACATGAAATATGTAATAACAAGCTAACTTGACTATCAAACGAGTAGTTGTCATTTGCTTTTATGTGAATAATACACAAAAGGTTTTGTTTTAGTCCTAAATTGTGATACTTGTTCGTTTGATTACAGTTTTTGTCAAATTTTGGCATTACCGGTAAGCAACATACAAAACCGTTAAACATACAAATTTTAAAATGATGTAACGGCAAAATGTCTCTCGTGGATCCAAGTTATTCAAATATGTGGGCTACCATGCTTTTGACTAGAAGTCGCGTCCTGAAAACTGTTCGGAATATTGAGCCATTAACAACACCGAATAATTACAACACTACGATGGTTAACTTGGACTCATCGATGCAGAAATGTGATACTTTGTACGCAGGTACTCAGAAATGGATTTATACGTGTATGATAACTGAAATATGTTGTCCGACTGGTTGTTGCTCCAACCCCTTAAGAAATCTAACACATTTCTGGTATTTCTGGTATACACGAAGCAGTTTCCTTATTTATAGTTTCTAAATTAACTGGTTTATTATAGGTTTGTGTTGACATTTATTGCTGTTATGGTGGCAGGTTGTCTGTACTATTACAAAACGCAACAAATACGCGAATTTCGTCAGCGTCATCAAGCTCGATTAACTGCATGCAGACGCACACAGAATCGTCAACAACGATTGCTAGCGCATCGGTTATTGTTGAATTCGCAAGCGCATGAGAGTGAGCCATATCGAGGTGACTTTGATTACTTTTTGGATCATTATACACGTCAAGATCGACTCAATTTAATGCAACCGAGACCACATATAAACGCCGGAATCAATGAGCACATTTTAAATCAGATTTTTGGCAACTATCAACGTACTCCACGAACTTCCCAAGCCGAGAACTCACAATCTTTACAAATGCATCCGTTGTTTCGACTGGATACCAACTCTGTAAACGAAGCTTTACCCACAGTTGGAAACTCTCTCAATCCGCCACCGAGTTATGACACTTTAAGTTTTCAAAAGGCGCAAATCAAAGAAGAAGATCCTCCTCCGCTGTATACTGATGCTTGTAAACTTATGGAGTCTCCAACAACAGAGAACACATTGGTAGTAGATGCGACACATGGAACGGAAACTGAAGAAGTTATGAATATTCTTAATCCAAACAATAATCAGGATAGTTCAACGGATAGGAATTTACAATGAAATAAGTTTGATAATTTTTATGTCTACTTTAGTTATAAAATATGATAAAATTAGAAGACAAATTTTGTAACCAATTTCCGAATAAATCTGTAAGAGCTTTTGCACGCTTATTGGTTACTTATGTTTTAGTTTCCGGTTTGCGGATCCTTAAAGGTTCCAAAAATTGACGGACCTACGGAAAGACTCTAACATATTGAAGAATTCGATTTACTATTAGGAACCTCCTACTTTAGTGGACCAGAACAAAAGCAGCACGCTGCAGCGGCTCTCTCCACTACAGGCGTAAGAGTTTGTTTCACAACATGCGAGTTGTAAAGCATACGTACAATATTGAAGGATTGAGTTTACCATTTTAAGTCATTAATACTGACAAGAGGATAAGCTTCGAGGTCTAAAATAGTTTTAATGGTGTATCAAATTGCTCTCTTTTCCCGACTATACGACGTATGAATCCACTAATTTTAGGGGTTTATATTGCTTATTTCTTTATAGTTAGTAGAACATACATGCATGAATTAGTTGTTTGTTAAATATACTATATTGTACTTTAGTGTTTTATCGTCGCTTGCGTATGTCTTTTACGTCAGAGTTATAAAAGTAACTCAAACTTTTGAATTTTATGCGCCGTGTGCTCATTTATGATAAACCCTACAGCAATGTTTCGCTGCAAACAACTTCCTATGCAACTAAACAAACTTCTGATAATATAGGTGCGGTAATGCATATGCGGGGGGTTGTTATACGGCGTCGCGGCGCTCAAATGCCAAGAGGGAGAGGATCGATAAATAGCGTTTGCGTCCAAGGGTTGCGTTCAATGCGCTCCTTCGGTCACACGCAACTCCCGAAGTGGCGCTTCGTCGTCATCCTCAATTGCAATGTATTGCTAGTTGAATTGCGAATATATCCAAGCGCGGGCTGTACTGACCAGCCAGTCTAATGCAAATAGCGTAGATTCGGTGCACATTAATAATTTGTAATCAGCGAATTGTTACTCTCGCGAGTCTCCTTGCGCCAGTTGCGTGGGTGTCCGCTATCGGTGCGATAACGACGCATCAGCCAGAAAGGTAACAAAGGTAAACAATCCGGCATCGCCAGGATGAGTGTCAAGGTTAGTTCACCAGAATTTTAATCCGAAATATCCATTGCGCCATTGTTTTGTCCGTTCTCCCGCCAGCTGTTATCAGCTCATCATGAGCGCTTCATCGCAACAGGCCTCAACGCATAAAAAAACGCACAACAAACAGATCGATTGTGTTTGCCATCCTAACGAGAATATATTATTATCTATTATCTCAATTTCCCCATTTCCCTATCATGATTAATTAGTACTTACAATGTATTGAGTATTCGTCCACATTAATTTATCCTCCTCACAATAAATATTGACATATTAGAAAGCTATGGAAATTGTGTCTGGTCAAAGAAACTTAATAGCAAATCGATGCAGTCCTCAGTCACATTTTATTTACACGCGTGAATAAATTTATATCCTTATGCGTAAATCCGTTCGAAGCCATGGAAAATACAACAGTGATAACATTAACTGTTTGTATCCAATAAAATAATTTATGTTGTATCGTATTTCACATGTGGCAGAGACAAACTATTATTATATTTTAGTCCTAACAAGATATATGCATGTGCATTTCGTTGGAATTCATTTAAAGCTCAGGATTGTAAAAGTAGCGTAAAGCGTTCGTGATTTATTACCATGTTTGATGCGTTTTTATTGCAATTGCGCGCATGCACTGCTCAATTTTATAGTAATTATTCTTTTTAATGTTCATAAACACTTCTTTCGAGCCTACGTACTTATTCATTGTTGCGTTAAAGTGCGCTTAAAAGTTTTTTGAAAGCTTGCGTAAAAAGTGCGCAATTCAAAATAAACGTGAACTAAATTCTAATCCGTGTTTTCCTTGACATTGCTTTTGTGGATTGGAATATAATAATGTATGGCTTGAAACGCGGATATTTGCAATTCAAATACGGCGCAACTGTGACGCTCATCCAACTTAAATAACAACAAACACAATCAGCCTGGGGTATGCGTCCGCGTTCCGAATGAAAATGAAATGCTTTTCATCTGTTTATTTATAGTTTTCACACATGTCATACATGAACCAGGCTACTGCTGCCTGAATTGCAATCGCATGTGATGCCACTGAGTACTTGTAATCGCGCAGAGATAAAGCTCAAACCGCGAGGGATTCAGTTGGGTATCGAATGAGGCGAAACCAGTTGAGTTTTTCGCGTGTTATTGAGGTCGGATAAGTGTGGCGGTGTTTATAGTTGAGTAGAGGTTTACGCTACGAAAATATCGCCAATTATTCAATTCAATTGCGCGACGTGAACCGAAAAAACGAAGGCAAGGCTTCTATTGTATAAACAGACGAGTTAAGTGCCGTCGGGCGTTAAACAGCGATGAATTTATTTCATAAGTTGTCTACTGTAAGATCCTTTTAAATCTACTGCACAATAACGCATTTGTGTTGCACTCAGTGCTTCATGTTCTTAAAGCAATTTATTTCATTCAGTGGCTTTTGCAGATGACGCGATACAAACATGCGGATTTTGCTGATGATGATTCAGTCGGATCGGTTCAACTAACAGAAGGTGTGTTTCAAATATTTTACTTGTAAACTTAACTACCAATATCAATATAGTCAATATAGTATCAGTAATTGTAAAGTTTCAGTAGTTGTAATGGCCTAATAAATATTTATGTGATAGGTATTAGTTCGAGCGCAACACATATTCGTTATCATACTGGTACCAGTATGTGGAAACGCCGATCAATGTTGGAGAAAGCCCTATTGCTCCTTGTTGGAACGCTGTTGTTTGTGGTGATGGTGTTAGCTTTCTTGCTAAGTTCTGCCGATCGACATCTTAGAGATATTCGTATAAATAATCAGTTGGCACAGGTAGCTACACTCTTTCATAGCGCACTTTAAGAAATGAATAACACGTACCGTTTGCTTGCAGCAAAATGTTCCGAAAACTTTCTCTAATAATTTATCGACAGCCGGAAGTAACACGAGTTCAATGGGACCGCCGTGCCTGAACGAAACTTGCATTCACATCGCCAGTGATATTCTCGCGTCGATGGACAGCACGATAGATCCGTGCGAAGATTTTTATGCGTACGCATGCAACGGCTGGTTGAAGGCGAATCCAATACCGGATGGTAAAACCACCTGGAGCACTTTTCTGAAACTGGAGCAAAAGAACCAGTTGGTGATCAAGCGAGTGCTTGAACAACCACTCGAAACCCTCAAGTCCAAAGCGGAACAAAAAGCTAAACTTTATTACGAATCTTGTCTCGATGTAAACGAGACCGTCGAGGCGCTCGGAGCAAAACCAATGTTGGATTTGTTAGTGCAACTTAACGGCTGGAATATCACGACGAAGAAATACGATATAACAAAGTTTAACTTTCAGCGCACGGTGGAGATTATACAGAATCGTTATAATATTGATGGACTCTTTTCATACGTCGTTGGTGAAGATGATAGGAATTCCTCCAGGCATGTTTTGCAAGTGGATCAAAGCGGACTTACTTTGCCAACACGCGAACACTATCTGAATGTAACCGAGCATAAGAAAATCCTTGATGCGTATCTGGAATATATGACCAAAGTTGGTGTTTTGCTTGGTGGAGATCCAGACTCGACAAAACATCAGATGCAAGGGGTGCTGGAATTTGAAACCAAACTAGCTAATATTACAATACCCAACGATTTGCGACGCGACGAAGAACAGATGTATAATTTATTTACCATTCAAGAACTCCAAGAAAAAGCGGGATTTGTATGATTTGTGTGCTATAAACACTAAGGCATTTGAATGAGAAATTCATCTTTTCAGCTTAACTGGCAATTATTTTTCGAAAGTGGACTTCATCAAGTGAATAAGAAAGTGAGTTTGAAAGATAATGTTGTCGTCTATGCTCCTGACTATCTTCGAAATCTCACCGAATTGATCAAATCCTATCAGACAACTCAAGAAGGGAATGTGTAAGTGCATACAATTTATATTATCTGTGCGAGGAATATCGCTTATGGGTTATTGACTTTACAGCACGTTAAATAATTATCTTATCTGGCAAACAGTAAAAACATTTACTGGTTGTTTGTCGAAGGCGTTCCGCGATGCTAATAAAAACTTGAGGAAAGCACTTATGGGCTTTGAAGGTGGCGAAGAACCACAATGGCGTTATTGTGTCGCGGATACCAATAATGTATTAGGATTTGCGGTTGGGGCGATTTTCGTTCGCGAAGTTTTTCAAGGAGATTCAAAAATTCATGCTGAAGCAATGATCAATAATGTACGCGGTGCGTTTAAGAAAAACTTTAAAAACTTGGAGTGGATGGATAAGGAAACTCGCGAAGCTGCCGAATTGAAAGCTGATGCAATATCCGATATGATTGGATATCCGGAATTCATCCAGGACCCAAGACAGCTTGATGATCGATATCAACGATTAAATATTCGCGCAGATACGTTCTTTGACAACAATATTAACATTAACCGGTATAATTTGTTTAAAAACTTGGAAAAAATTAATAAACCTGTTAATAAAACCACATGGAGCATGTCACCTTCAACTGTAAACGCTTATTATACTGCAACAAAAAATCAAATGGTATTCCCAGCGGGAATTTTGCAAAATCCATTTTATGACCCGAAATATTCAGCATCATTGAATTATGGTGGTATGGGCGTTGTTATGGGTCATGAACTAACACATGGGTTTGATGATCAAGGAAGAGAATTTGACAAAGATGGTAATCTCCATCAGTGGTGGAATAATAAGACAATAGAGCGCTTTAAGAGCAGAACTAAATGTGTCGCGAAACAATACAGTAAGTAAATTGCTTTGCTTAAAAACATTTTCTTCATTGTGCACCGTTTAAGGTAAATATCAATTGAATGGCAAAAATGTGAACGGCAATCAGACACTCGGTGAGAACATTGCGGATAATGGTGGCTTGAAAGCAGCATACCATGCGTATCTGGAATTCATGAAGGACAAACCAACACCTCAGCCCTTACCGGGATTGCGTCTTAACGATAAGCAATTGTTCTTTTTAGCTTTTGCTCAAGTATGGTGCTCGGCGATTTCCAAGGAAGCAACAGCTCTGCAAATCGAGAAAGATTCGCACTCGCCTGCTAAATTTCGTGTGATTGGCTCGTTAAGTAACTTGAAAGAGTTTAGTGATGTCTTCAATTGCCGTGTCGGCAGTAAAATGAATCCGAAGAACAAATGTGAGGTATGGTAGAGATCCGTTGGGGGCATTCATCGGACTCAGGTTGTAGGCGGGGCAGAAATCGTACTAGATTAGCCTTGATGATAGTTTTGTGTTTTTATGACTTAACAAACCGGTAATACAATCAATCAACCAGAGCAAAACACAACAATATGACATACACACGCAAACAGTATGAAAAAACGCTAGAGATGAGTATAATTCATATTCCGAGCAACGCACACTTTACAGGTAACACTAAAAAACTTGTTAAGTAAGTACTTAAACCGTGATGTTTTACTTTAATTAATTGCTTTCTGTCTTCTATCGCCTCGCTTCACTATGCAAGCAAAACAAACCAAAAAAACGCGAAGGTCTTTCCAAAACGCTTGAGTATCGTATTAGTTTAAAACTCGGGCTGCGGGCCCTAAGACTCTTCATGCTGAGAACCAGTCTGCCCCCAGAAAGTCAGACAAACTTTTAGATGCATTACATTTGCGTAAACTTTCGGTTACTATCGTTATCACCCATAGAGAGATAAATTTCCAACTCTAAACTAAATTACACCAAATAAAACTGCAAATTTAAAGATGGTAAAGAAGCAAGAAAAGTTTTACTATGCGGGTGAGTTAATTAAATAGAGATATCATCCTATAAACATAAGTATGTTAGCTTCCTAGGCTTAAAGTTGAAAAATCTGGCCATTAAATGGCTATAATTTTATAAAAAGCCTCAACATGTGTTTGTATACATGTATCTCATATCAAAAACCAAAGAATATAAATAGGAATAATTAAATTCATAAGAAACAAAAACCAAATTCAACAATCACCACTTTCAATACGACAGAGGTATGATTTAAATTAATGTGAAATGCGCTTCGGATTGCTTCGTCCTTTGAGTATTAATTATTGCTGTTAATTGCATTTGTGCTCAAGCATGGCAAACCGCGATTCGTACGATGCGCGAATAAGAACGCAGAGCAAATGAAAGAAATGATAGTATTTTGTATTTTTTACTGTGATATAGACCAAAAACCAGTCGGAAAGAATCTTGAATGTACAGATGTAGTAAAACCAAGATATGTGGTTGATTCATTCCAAGTTTTAAGATTGAAGGAATTGTAAAATATTGATTGATGGAAACGCATTTTTTGATATTCGATGTCTTGATAGAACTAGAACGTCGTTAAGATTAAGAAATAAATACGCGAACTGAAGAACACTAAAACACTTTAACGAATAACTATGTTTTCCATTTAAATCCAACAACAACCTAGCAGTAAGCCAAACTAAATTAAATATTAAGTACTCTGATTGTACGAATCTTGTAGAAATTGAATAAATGAAAATATGATTTTAATTTTTTTGTATAATAATATTTGTTTACTTTTACTCTACATACAAATTATTCAAACGTATAAAAACTTTTCTTAATTTTCTAATTTCCAAAATTATTGAGCATTAATTAGAATAAAATATATATTTTTACATGTAATGACTATCAAAAGCATTATTTAATAATTTCATAACTAAGTAAATAACCAATTCGATTAGAATTTTCAGTCTTCGATGTTTAGCTATATAAAAGCAACAACTTCGTATAAAAACCAACAAATTATTAAATAAAGAAACTACGTCAGGAGTTGATTAGCAAACAACCGGTTGGTTTTTGTTGCTAGTGCTAAGAAAACTGTCTCGTTCTTTGTAATCTTCAGCATAATCAGACGTTGTTTCTTTACCATCATCCCTTAATTGCTTATTAACGTTAAAATTCTTCTCGTTATACGCACGAATAGACGAATTTTGATTTAATCTTCTATTATTATAAGTTGTTGACTTCTTGCTACTACGATAGTTTTTAAGAAGTCTTTGATAGTCTTCAGAATTAGTAAAAGTGCGCCCAAAGCGCACCGTGTACCAGAAACCAACAACGAACATGCTGACAATGAACATAATTTGACCTGGCTTTAAGCATACTGCAGCTCCGTACACCAACAAGTAGATATCCCATGGAACGCCCGTTTGATTCTGTGGAATCACCGGAATTAGACAAGAATAATTACGAGAGGTAACAAGAAAACGTACATATTCGAGCCAGAACATTGGCAGGACACGGTCACTGAAGCGCAGAACTTCATCGCTGAATCCTCCAAGTTTACGCACGACAAGGTTGGATTGACTTCTTGCGATTGATTTCAATGGAATGCCAGTTACCTAATCGTAGTGAACACAACATGTAATCTGTTTCGAATTAATTAACAAGATTTGAACTCACAGGCTCGGCGTAAATAAAACTTTCATGCTCGCTGACGTTCGGCTTGAGACCTTCGAGTCTCTTGAGAATAGACGGATCAGCGTTGAGAAAATGTGGGAAGGAAGCAACAATGGGCACATCTACATAAATAAAATGATTAACATATATAGCGAATAGAGAAGATGGACAACTCCTTACTGTACATGCAATTCGAGACATCGGTTAGGCCATTTGGCAGACTAGGATACCCTTTATAACAGTCATCCTCTGGAGGTGATGTACGATTGTACGAATGACTTGGCACTCCATACTTATAAGTTTCAAGACCCTCAAAGACAACGTCCTCTGATAACATAAGATTATGTTAAAATATATTCAACCACTGACTGGAAATGTTTGAAATTTGAGTACTCACTCTCGTAGACTAAATCCACAACTTTACAAACCGTCTTCCTCCAGTACCTCAGCCTAGTTTGTCGTGTAAGAAACTGACCATAGGTTGCACCTTCAGTGGCATTAGTGACTTTATCTTGACAGTTCTTGTAGTAAGGTAGGTGGTCAGAACCACCGACTTTTTCAATCAAGGAGAACCTCTCAGGGCCATGTTCAGTTCCAATATACATAGTGACTTGGTCTTGGAAGTCTTCGTAAATCTATAAAGTTTCCCAATCATTTTTATGCTTGCGCACATTTAAAATATGCAAATCTTACTCGTTGCAACATTCCAATGTTATTGATCGGTGCTAGATGCGGAATTAAATTGTGGGCAGTTGAAAGAATTGGATCAGTGTAGTTCCACAAAAAATTCTGAATTGTAATCGTTTTAAACAATTCAGTGCGCTGTTGTCGCATTAGCAGGTTGAAGCCGAACTTGACGAAGAAAGGCGCTTCGTGTAGAAATGTGGCCATTGACTAAAATTTCAAAATGATTCAAATGCGTATTTGAGATTGCATCATATCTAATAAAGTTTAAAATCAAATTTTCACGCGCCGCGCCATAACTGGTTCTAAAAAATTCGATTATGAATTATGTTTCGGACGTACTAATTAATAATCTTTGTATTCTCAAATATCTTAGCAGGAATTAAAAGGTGTCAATGCAACACCTTGAAAAGTCTTTGTTGGAAATTTCTATCAGCAATTTCGCAAGATTAGATGATGTATGATTAGTTTTCATGGAAAGTTTCGAATTATTTCAAACAACGCATATCGCTTATTAAGTGGCATTTGGATGACGCAAATAATATTTAATTGCTGTATATGTTTAATTTGCAAGTAGAATAAATCATTGAGTGACTCACCAAAGCAGCATAATTTGGCACAATTATTGTATCGTTTAGATTGATAGTGTTCGCTTTATCCCAATAAATTGCCGAATGCTTGGCCACATAAGTAATCGTGTCATTATCATTGCGAGTGATGTTGTTATGTGTCATTCTCTCGCTGAGCAAGCATATAACATAAAACCAAACACAAATAAAAACTTCATACAAAAGTCATGCTTGAAATGTGTTCAAAAACTCACCGGTATAAAATAGGTCCGACTTGTTGCACTTTCAGGACGTCTTCCTTACCAGTCAAGAACTCTTTCGCATTCGTGTAGTTGAAGACATAGGCACCCATCACGATCTGGTCGGGAAGCTGTGCCCATAAATCGAACGGAGGAAGACCTTTGTGCATCCGAAGACGTTCGTCCATAATCAACTTGAACGGTGTCCAAATGGAGAAAATTATTCCGAGCACCGTAAACGTGAGACCTTTTATGAGCAGCAACGGAGTGCCACACTTCACCTTGGAACCTTTATGGAAGAAGATCTCCAGCTCGGTGCGGTCATTGTCAGCGCTGACGATCGTTGAGGTGCGCGTTATCACCATCTTCGAACTGCAAGCAGTGATAAAAATCTATTGAAGGATGCGTTTTAACCGGGTACTGTATAGGTAGGCATTTGCAAAACAGTGTTCATCGACCTTTCCAAGGCGCGAAATTAGTCGCTGATTGATAGATAGGTGGATCGATGATCAATTGCTAACAAGCCAACAATTAATCAGCTTCCATTAGATTCGTACAGCGTCGAGGTGCAATGTCGAAAATCTGGGTTAAGCCAGTTGAGCAAATTGTTACAAAATTGTCATCAAGACCAAACAACATTCATATCTCTTGCACCTTTTCCAATCACTGGTCTTTGTAAAGAAATAATTTTGTTACGGCAAGCCTTATTCTAATCAAATCGTATTTGTTCAGTATTTCAGCCGAAATTAAAGAGTTTTGCAATGGATTTCAAAAAATATGTTTATGATTGATTTCGATTTCATTAAAGTGTGATAGGAGAGTTAGTTTAGACGGACAACTCGATGATGCAATTAAGGAATGTGTGTGAATTTCTAAATAGAAGTTTGAAGGTTGAATTTGGAAATTCAAGATCAATCTCAAGCAGCGTTTTTCAGTTACGCAAGTATTCAATGTAAAAGTCAATCAGCAATAACATGAAATCAGTCTTCGTTAAATAAAGTATTTTGTAATTGTTGAGTCTTCGCCAGTTGACAAGCAAAATTCAAAAATATTTCAGCACGTTAGGCTGAAATAAATATACCAATCATTTGCAAAGTTAGTTATTAATAGAGATATTGAGTAATTATTAATTACTTGCTCAATATTTATTTTTCATTTTGATACGATGCGCCTTTTAGTTCAATGTCATTACATGTTTAAATTTAGCAATCGATTTGCAATTTGCATTAGATTATTCATAATTGAACGATTTCTGAATATAAATAACAAACTTAACGATGCTCATCATTAAACAGTTTATTAAACTTTTCAGAATTCCCGTTTTTAATCACAAATCTCATAAAACCGCTGTTTTTTTTCAAAAATGTTAATGTCTGAGATATAAAAATATGAATACTCATAAATTTTATGATTTATGCTTCATTTTTTCATGTATGATTTATGGCAATTGGATTTTTTATGAATTTACGTCAGTATCGTGAGAATTTGACGAACGGTTATTGAATTTTAAAATCATTAACAAAAAATGTCATTTGAGGATATCACAATTATTATGTGTCAAAGTGTTGATAAACCTGAAATAATTTACAATATTTTGCAATACAGTGAATCTGCGAATAATTAAAATAATAACATAAAATTGTAAAATATTGCACTTTATCAACTGCTAATAATTTATGGATGAAGAAATACCTCGATTACATAAGAGGATCCTTGTATTTTTTGGATAATTTCTTGGATAATTCTTTGAATCATAAGTCATGAAATTATGCATGAGTCGCAAACGAACGATGACGAAATTAAAATTGAAAGTACGCTACAAATCTATGAGACATCTGGTGCTCAAATCTCCGAAAAAAACTCAGGCAGAAAACTCGATTAAGGCGATTGGTGCAAGTGCACAGGTGAATGATTTATTTGAATTGTCCTTGACTTTCACATCTCTTTCGCTCGCTTGCCCGCTATTTAAGCGCGGCATTTATTTAGGACATGCATTATGATAAGAGAAACAATTTAGTCATGTTGTTCATAAACCCATAAATTAGATATGTTGTAAATCGTAGGTCATGTTTCCTAACTTAAAATACTATTAACACTAATCGGCTCGTTGAACGATCACTGTCTTTCCTTCGTTACTACCGAATGTAATGATATTATTTAAACAACAATAAACTAATGTGAATTAAATAATTTCATGTTATGCAAGTTTCATTTCTTGCCATTGTCAAAATGTATATTAAAGTCTAATTGCAAATTATGTTATGGTGATCCAATGAATGCAATTGTAAAAACCTCTGAACTTGACACAAATCTTCAGCCTCATCAAGTTTAACCAAGTGAAACAAAAATGTCACGTTTCATAACATAATTCTACAAAATTCATCAAAACTTAGCCAACACAAAAATCCAGAATTATGTACTGCATTTCACTTTTAATTACTATTTTTATTTGACCGAAATCTCGTTCAACTTTGCATTAACTGCTCAATCACGTTGCATAATTTCACTATAATTATATACATTCAAGTGAAATACAAAGTTTAAACAATTAGCCAGCCTGTGACCTTAGAATAATAATACATCAAGAAAAATGTATTCAATTACGCAATGTGGGTTGTTGTAGTTTACGTTTTCGTGCTTTCAAAATTGTCTTAATGTTGCGTTGAGTTAACACGAAAAGTGATATAAACAACCAAAAATTTGCATTCATAAATTAGCACAATTCTTCTTCTTTTTGCATTAAAAAAAGAAAAGGTTGTTGATGAGTTCATAAACATTGCAAATTCGACGCTTATTTAAATCAGCAATCTCTCAGCCGAAATCAGTTGAGTTGACTAATTGATTTTTTATACGTTATTTTGCAATAGTTTCAGTATTAAAATTTTGTGGTACAAACGCGTGCTGAGTAGCTAAAAGTTATGATCGTGTGCGCGCTTTTTTTCCAACTGTATTTATGCATGTTTTGCTAAATCTTGTGCAATCCTTCGCATTCAGCTTTCAGTGTGTGGAATTTTTATCTGTGCTGCGCAGTGTTTGAACAAACATATTGCTTTCGATTCAGATAGATAATTGCAACATAATCTACGTGTTATTATCGTGCTATATGCGCTTGTCGAATACAACCAAAATTCGGATATTGCATTAATTTATCACCATTTATATTCTAGGAACTTCACACACAAAATGATAATAATATTCTGTGTACAGAATAAAATGTATGCAAGAAACTGTTAATTGGTGAATGAATGAATACACCAACGATCCAAAAACTAAATAATTAATTGATTTATACTTTTAAATGTCAAATCAGTAAATGTCAACATCAAGATTTAAATTGATTTCGCCTTATTTAAATTATGTAAGTTTACATACTCACTTACTTATTTTATGGTGGAAAACTTTAATTTGTGTACCAATTTTATTTTATTACTTTCCTCCTTGTAAATTTGCTTACAATGTGCGTTAATTAGGTAATTAAATTACAATCAACTTCCTTGATATAAGAAAATATGCTTTAAAGTCCTTTTGAATGAATTGTTTACTTTGGTGTTGGAAATGTAACAAAACAAAGTACAGAAATGCAAATCAATTTTACGTCCTTGCTAAGCTGTTCGCTATTGCAAAATAATACAAAAATGTCAGAATTTAAATATATTTATGTTTTCATAAAATATATTTTTCTAGCTCCAAACGAGATAAAGTAAACACAGGATAACCTTTTATTTTGAAAAAAATTTTCCACTAGGCATAAACAGTGATAATTTCGTTGTAGATCAAATTTACCCGCCAAACATTTAATTAAAAATGATTTCAAATTGATAATATTTAATGCAAATATATTATCAGTTGTAATAAATAATAAATAACATTTAACTAAAATGGAAAACACATTAATCAAGAGCGTTAATATATCTCATCCGGAAGTGCTTGCTTTCTATAATTGACATTTTTTGTACTCATTGTACCTTTTAATCTAGCATATAATTCATAATTCAATGTGATCCAGATGATTAATTCAAAGTAGGAGGGACTAATAATCATTGAACAAGCTAATAAGCAACTAAGTATTGCGATAGTTACACATTTGAATGTCTTTTGTAATCGCACGCCCAGGGGCAAGAGAAAATGATGAAATAATTGTGCTCCTAATTTAATTTTTAGCGATTACACCGCGTCACGCAAATGTGCCAAATTCCCAGCGTGGCTCATCTGAGAATAAGTGACAAGTTATGAGACATATTATTAGTTTATATAACTACGATAAAAATGTACTCGCAAAAAATAAGAAATAAATGTAATGAAAGTCAAAACCTTGCTCGCTTATTACACAATGTATTTAGTTAAATTATATACATATTTCCTTCTGACTTTTATGTACCTACTTAATTATCAGTTGGTGATAGAATACGAACTTGCATTCCATTAGAATGTTGTAATTAATTGATTTCATCGATTTTTCATTATATTAGCATTTTAATTACAACCTCAAACACAATATAGCCGCATGCATAACAATTTATTCATGAATCTAGAGGCGGTTGATGTGGTTAAACTGTATTGTTTTTATTTGAGATTTTGGTAAGGTCATTCTTTAATTGTCGATTTCCAAACAACTTAAGAGTCAATTCACTCTAGTTTAGAAATGATCTATTGCGGATGTTAATGGGCTTTAACAAATGGCTTATTTTGTAATTTGATATAATACTCAATAAACTTTTGGGCAAATTATCATTAAGTTGTAATTCAATGAAAGTAATAAGTAATTTCAATTGTACATTGCGTGACGTTTTTATTTTATGAAATTTCAGGCAAAAGAAAGAAAAAACTTTTACTTTCTCATCTCACCAAATTGAACTACCGAACAATAAATTATGCTCGCTCAATGAATTTTCTTTTTCTCCAAACAACTTGTAATTAGCGATGAATCAATGTTAACTTGATAATTATGGATAAAATTTCTTATTAAATTAATTAATGTCCTCTTTTTATGTCCTGAATCACCAATCAAACATGTGTTTACAAGATTCACTGTTCATTAAGCCACAATATTCAAAGAGGTTCAAGAGGAAGAAGCAGCAAATCTTCGCCTTGTTTGGCTAATCTAATGAAGAAACTTTTACTTTTTTAATCGCTCTTAACAATTTGACAATCACCAATAATTTAATAACTTATTGCAAGTCAGCATTATCGAATGAATAATTTGGGAATACCTCTCCAACTTGAGCAACAAACAAACAAGTAACAAATCTAATAAACAAGTGGGGAAAGACTGAAGATTTCGTAGTCGCGCCTTGATCAATAAAAGCTCAATTGTGAGTAATTCTGCAGATGTATAATAATACATAATAATGTATAACACGTAGTCGCAAAAAATACCGGTTGGTTATATAATTTCTCTGCCTTTCTACAGCTGAAGAAAAAACAACTGCGCGAATCATCCGCAGGTCCGAAAACGCGAGCCCAAATTTCTGCACAGGTTTCACGCGGTGTTCGCGAAAGTGTTACGAATTATATCATTTCATTGCGTTTTCGCTGTTTAGCCCACTGACCAACAAAATTAAATAATATTCGCGTTATTACACCACGCAAAAATTCCATAATGCCATTGTCAAATTGTTATTTCTTGAGCTGTTTTGTGCAATTTTATGCGAAAAAAACGAATGAAATGTCAGCCGACTTGACTCATTGTAATAACAAGATGTTTTCTCCACACACAAGTCAATTACCACGAGTGTGTTATATTTTGGGTTTTGTTTTATTTGGCGATCGAAAGCAAACAAGTTGCCCTTCGATTGCACTGCGTTTAATGTTCTTCAACGTCACATGCGCGAAATTACAAGATCAATATTTAACAGTTTCTCAATGAGGTAAAAAGCCTTGCAAATTGAGTAGATTCATAAAAGATCAATCGTAGTAACCTAAATTCTTGAGGAAAATGTAATAAATTTGTGGTTTACGTGGTTAATCGCATGTCTTCTTGCATGGATTAAGAACGCGCAGCGTCAATGACCATGAACTAATAAGCTCTTTCTTCGAGCTGTTTGCTTTTCTTTTTCGGTGATTTGCATTTCACTTTATTTCTTCATTTCGTTTTCGGCTTGGAATGTTGATGCTGTTCGAAAGAGACGTTATCAGAATTCGGTCGTATGTTACGCACCGAAGACCGACTGGTTTTTATTAGAAAATTGCTTTTACTTTTCAAGTCAAGAAGAGTTTTATGATGCGAAGAGAAAAATATGAAGATTTATCGATTTCCGTTGACAAACATTCGTGTGCATAGGCGGACCATCCGCGAAGTCGAAGACTTCCTCAAAGGTTACAGGTGATATTTCCACACTTGTTCCTCTAACAAACAGGTTTCTGTGACGGAAAAAACTATAAATTTTCGGCGAAATTTGGCAGTTGATTCATAAATAACTGTTTGTTTAGTAAAAAAATACCAAATTTTGCATTTGGAGAACAACACCAAACAAAGATAATGAATATGATGAAGGCCAAATATTTCATCAAGTTTACGTGAAGGTCGAAGAAATGGTGAAAATGAAAAATGTCTATAATTAACTCTCTCAATTTGACTATCTATCTAAGAATTTCTTTACGCGTTGCTTAAAGTTGAAATACGATTTGTCCCAAGAGTGAAATTCTATTTATCTTTATGTAGCGCACCTTCCAAATTGAGCCGCATTCAAACACATGCACCGACTTAATTTATTTCGTGGAGAAAATAAGCGAAAAGCAAGAAACGCTATGTTAAATTGAAAGACTATTCATGTACACGTGGATTTCGTTAAATTACTTCTTGTTCTTCACGTAGCTGCTTAAAATACGCACTTGTTTTTACCATAACTAGAAAGACAACGAGCTTTTGTAACTTTGCAACAAATGCACATGTTAATTGAACAAGAATTCGCAATGTCTTATGACATACGGCAATTACAATTTAAAATTTGTCTTCTTTATTCGTGTTTGGAGCGTTTTTTATTGCATGTACGCATGTTGTATTCCAAATTTAAAATTCAATGGTTTAAAAATTTTTTCTTTTTGGTTTTACGATTAATTCAATTTTGTTACTTGTTTCTTCGCTGAAATAATGAAAACCAATTAAAACCAACATAGAAGAAGTCATTATTAAATCTATGTTTTTCATCTATTTCTGAATGACTATTTAGTTGCTATTTAGTTTACACGTTACACTAACCAAGTACGTAATCAATAATTATTTAATTTGACGCACTAATTATCGCACAACAAAATTTCACTTTAAATTTCGACGATGATTTGTACGCAATGAGGCCATCCTCATAAAAAACAACAAACATTAGCATCAAATTATCACTAATTGTTGCTAATGAATGCAGAAGATCAGAAAATTACAGATTGTACGTCTAATGAACGAGCATAACACGGAAACATTTTCTAGATGGCATTGATATTTTTTATGTAATTTTAATTTTTCCTGCGTCGACGAACGACGAAATAATGAATAATATTCCTGATTAATGAAATACTTCGTGAATGCATAATGTCAATAAATTATTATGATTGAAGAACACATCAGGATGCCAAGACAAGTCAAGTGCATCGCGATGTCTTTGCATGCGATTATTAAACAAATGTAAACAATTTGTGTATAAATAATGTGACGTCTTAATATGTTTGTTATTAGATTTATTTTTATTGTCAAGGGCTTTGTCGTGCATTGTAGTATACTCGCATGTTTATTACTCTTTAATTATTATTCTTAATAATAATATAGAAATTCTTTGTTATGTAATGGCAGTGTCCTCAAAGCGCAATTTAATCGTTTACTTATTAATGAATAACTGCTAATATAAACAAAATTTATTATAAATTGCGCGAAGATAACCAAGTTATAATTGCGTGAAAACGGTCAATGTCAAAAGACGCAAAGTGGACAAAATTAATGAACTTTGCAGTGATAAGTTGAACTTTACGTTCGGTATTTGTGGGTCACTAAACTATACAATTCGGATCAAATGTCAAATTTCATCACCTCCAAAAGTTGTATTTTATGAAATAAAAAGAAATAAAAATTACCTTTCTTTCCAATGATATTCCTTTAATTTTTATTTTATCGTTGAATTAAAAATATATTTAGTTGTTTATTTTAAAAGTTTTAAACATCACCAAGTTTACTACGAACACCAGGGATTTAAAGCGATTGAATCAAAGTCACAATTGTCTTGAAGATTAAAACTTAACAATGAATCTCGAATGTTAAATGGTGATTATGCTGCGTAGAATTTCGTCCTTTAATTGGCGATTAATCTTAAACGATAAAGTTGAACAAACGCTAAACGACTAAAAGTTTTTTTGTATTTCAGCGATTATCAGCACTGCGTTACGAACCATCGCGACTTATAAACACCACAAAAATCATGCATCCGACAACAATTACGAACAATAACAATGCGTTTCATATATGAAACTTTATAAACTTTAAGGAGCGCAGTAGTCGATAATAATTAGCGCGTTTTAGTTAACGCACACACGGAGTTGGTCAGTCACGTTCGAATTTCGGCGGTGCAATGAATATGCGTGCACATTTTTGAATGGATCAAAACGTGTGTCTGCCTTTTTCTTCGTGCGTGCTGTTGATGGATGGACAAGAAAGAGACTTGATTGGACTTGGAAGTCACTCCGAACAGGCTCGCTTGCACCGAGCAACTCGATCAGTGCGCGACCACCGCGCTCAACTTAAGTATTTTTCTGCCACCGATATTCGGTGGTTATGCGATGTGTCTCTTAATTGCACAGATCGTCTTGCACCACACACAGCCGTACAGGCAGACGAGACAGAATTAATAAATTTCATCGCACGCCAGCGATAAGATTTTTCGCCGCCGCGCGACTTTGATGCACATGCCGCGATCGCGATGATGGTGGGATGCGAATCGTTCGATTTTTTCTTACTTTCGGGGGCGCGCTGCTCACATCGATTGCGCAAGAAGCACGCAACAAGTTCAACATCAATGTTACCACCGGTCCCGCCAGCAACCGATTACAACACGCAATAATTATTGCAAAATTGCCAAAAATGTGTAATTATATTCATATGTAATATGTTTACGTAAACAGAAAACCATGTGTGGAGATAGTATTTTGCACAGATTTTCTTGACTGCGTAAATTCATCAAGGAAGATAAAGTTTAATTGTTTTGTTGATGCATTAGAGCAAAATTTAAACAAAACAAAGAAAACTGGAAAATAATTTGTTGTAAATCAAATAATATTTACTTTATTATTATCTATAATTAAATATATTTGCATCACTTTGCGATTACCAATATAAAATGCAATTGATCCATACTTTCTTCGTGACACTTCCTAACGCAATAATCTAATTCATTGATAAGTCACTTCATTTTATTTTCATTTGCGAAATTGTAATTAAAAAAACAGGATAATCAATCATGTTTTATTAGTTTATAAGTCTCGATTTTGACGGATCAACCTTGTCCATTTCTCTACGCCTAAATCCCGCCAAAACTTGGTCGCTTGATGTGCCTATTGATAATGAAATGTTGAAGAAGCCGCAAGCGAAAAACGGTTATTGATTTACTTTCATCCGTTCTTCGTTAATCTCGCTGAGCATGCGGCGCGCGAGTTAAAGCGCTCTGAGCAATAAATAAACTAAGAAGCCTGGCTTTCTTTTCGATTACTTTTCATTGCCCGCTTGTATCATGTATATGACATTAACAAATCATAATTACTATTATTTTTCGGAGGATATTATGAATTTCACGCGAATAGCCTACAAAATTCCAAGTGTGTGCGCACACCTATAATTTGAAATCATTAGAAAAATGTGGTTTCGCATTCTATTTTCATCGGCCAATTGCCTGTATTCAATGCGCAACTAACAATTACCGAAATTTTAAGATAAGTGATTCAAAATCTTAATGACCTATGGACAAACTACTGTTATTTTTCAAACCCAGCTACGAGCAAACTCAGGCAGAAGTAGAATAATTAAGCACTCTTTATCTGACAAGTAAACAAGTTCAACTAAAAGTAATTAACTTTTAAGATATTGTATTAAACAAGAATAATGAGATGACTAGAGATGAGTAATTTAAATCAATTATGCGTAAATAGTCAGATGTTCAAAAGTAAAATAAATAATACATCATTTCGAGAATGAAAAAGAAGAACCACTACCTCGTTATAATAATTGGATTTGAACAATTAAATTTAACTAGATAGGAGAAGATATTGAAGGTTAAGTCAAGCACGATTTACTAACAATCTACTTCTTCATTATTATTCAAAGAAACAACTAATATTTTGCTAATTATTTGTTTAATTATGAATTCTGTACATCCTCTTATTAACTTCACTTTAAACCATATCAGAAACTCACGGGGTAAGCAATAAATATTTAAAGAAAGTAAATCACCAACTGACATTTTATTCTTAGGTAATTTCCTAGTTCATTTATTGGCGAATTAAGTAACATTCGTATACCTTTCTTCACCTTCTTTGGTCGTTCAACATTTAATAAATATGTCAGATTTTATTGATCCTTATATAATAAATCATTTGAATACAATTACTTGAAATATTCACTTCAAAATAATATTACAACCACGTTTAAAACCACTAATCTTAATAAGTGTTTTTAATGAATCGTTTAAGATTATATGTGTTTTTGTATTTAATTTTAATTCTTAGTTATTTATTGTTTAATCAGCATATTATTATATTTCTCAATGACGATTTATCGTAATCAATAATTGAATTTTTCAATTACAGAGCTTTCTTCACGATATAAAATATATATTATTATCAAACTGAATTTTAATTAACAATATTAATTCTCCAATTAAAAAGATTTGTTTGTACATATTTATGCATGGGTTGTGCAAGTTTGTTTTTAAATTTAATTGTTAAATGTTTGATATATGTGTTATTGTCGTTTCGCACTAGTTAATTGATATTTGGAATTTTTACTTTCTCACAATGTTTACATCTTTCCAAAAACCTGATATTGATGCGTTAAATATAGGTTTAATGCATTAAAAAGCAATTTCTTTTTTCTACGCACGAGAACGTAATTATTTATAGGTTTATTAATCTCATGAAGTTTGATAGTAAGTGACTATTTATTTTGGATTTATTTGCTAATTATTTAATCTATGTACACGTTATTGAAATTGGCAAGTACTTCATTTAATCGCCGACTTGTAGTCATGTTTATAAACTTCCCAAGCAAGTCTAAATATCATTAACCAATAGTTCAACCACTTGCTTGACATTTTTGCTATCTTTTATCAGTTGGTATCATCATTATACGCAGATCAATTGATTAATTACATTGGAAAATACATTACACACAAAATATGTTGTTTTGGAAATTTACTCTAGTAACCCCGACTTATTGCAAATATGTTTTCAATGCTTATGATGTGGTTAAATATTCACACGTTGGGCGCAATCGCGATTAAAATACGTTTAGTGGTGTTTCACTTCAGTGCCTCGGAAATGTAATCATCATCATCAATTGCAATTCGGTTTTGTGAAATACATAATAATTCACTGTGAAAAATAAGTCTAGGCCAGTGTGTCTAGGTCTTGCGCACTCACTTCTTGTTTAACATTCACTTTAATGTGTTAATCGTATTCTATCTACAATGGTTTTTCGATGCTTGGATTGTCTTTAAGAAATGGTAACTTCTACTCAATTACTACCAATTCTTTCAATTGTGGTATCCTTCAAGGCAAAACGGATAGACTCATGTAACCAACC